>CAKNXH010052863.1:0-84316 GCA_932178445.1 Andricus quercusramuli
AAGTTGAAGTTTTTGCAATGAAGATAACACTCACAGTAAAACACACAGTAAAAAAATTGAAGTTTTTGCACTGAATATAAAATTCACAGTGGAACTCACAGTAACAAAAATGAAACACGCGTTTTCCCCCGAGGTTATCTATAAAACTATCCGACGCGGCGCTTTTGCAGTTTTTAAACAAATTAATTTCGCTTAGTCGCAGCAGTCACTAACAGTCATTGACAGGTATTGACCAATACTGATGGATCCTTTCCTTGTCACAGCATCCGCAAGGGAAGATCCCTCCCCGAATCCCTCTCCGAATTTTTTTCTCTGAGTCTATTTTTCACTTTTCGAATTTCTTTGCTTTCAGCCCCCAGTTTTGTTTGAATGCCCAAACAAAAAATCCTATTGGGCATTTTGCACGATATGGGCTTGTTTTCAAAACTGATCGGGAATACGAATGAATACGTTTACAAGCTACGAACTAGTTACATACTAGTCAGAGCCTCATAAATGTAATACATATTGAAAATCTTACCTGCATCAGAGCACCATTCCTTATGCCGCGGATCCTTTTCATCGGGAAAACAAAAAAGGATCACTCCGTCTCCTCTGACACTTGAGCACTCCTTGCATGCACGAAATTTCACAGTTTTCATTGCACCGGGTATTGTTTTTTGTTTCACTTTATTTTGTGAACCTAATTTCACGAAACTTCTTTTCACGGACCGTACTTCAGAAACCGTATTTTGTGAAACGTATTTCACGAAACTTATTTCGCGAATGCGGGAAGGGAAGGGTGTATAGGTCCTCGTAAATATATGATCGTTAAAAAAGCCCTTATCTTATTAGTACTTCATAAAATGAAGTGCTCGAGCACAAGTAATACTTTTTTTAAGCTATCAGCAAGAGAACTTAAGCAGAAGTGTGTATTGTCTCAATATATTTCCGAGAAAATGTCTGTCTACAGCACTGTATACTACACAGGTAAAGAGAAGTAGTTATTATACAATGCCTTGGAAGCTGGGGTCCTTTTAAACTTTAAACAGTCATCACTAGAGATATGGGCATGAAAATCTTTAATGGACATTTTCCTTTTTCTAATTTGAAATATATACAAATGTTCAATCAGTTAATTGTAAAAATTGTCATCATAACAAATTGTAAGTTGGTACTATTCGGTTTGGTTATGAAAAAGGTGAAAATTTTCAAAGTAAAAGACGTGTGGCCCAAATTAAACTTTTTCAATAGTAAATATTTTTAACTTTATATCAAATATATTAAAATTAATTCGAAGTATCTGGGTTAACCGAAAATATTTGTGCTAACACTTTTTATTAAAATACGGTTTGCTTTTTAGGGGCCCTACTTAAATTACATAAAAGCTCAAGGGGGTGGGGGAGGAGTAGAGATATTTTCTTACGATTCGTCACGGACGGGGGTGTCTTTCGTTCGTGTGCGTAATTTTTGGAAATTCGCAAGTAAAACAAATAACTGGCAGTAAGTGTTCATAAATTTCATATGAATTTAACTGTACGCGCCAAAGAAATCTGGTGAGTGAAAAACGAACCTAGCCAACAAAAATTTGAAAAAAAGTCAGGGAATTTTACTGGTCAGGGAAAAGTCAGGGAATTTACAAGAAAATTCTTGTAAAGGCAGAGCATTTTTATAACTCGAATCGAAAGATTCTGCATTATCTTTTGAGTTATAAGTTTTACTATTTCTTTGAAAATTCAACTTTTTTGTTGTTGAAAATTTGTCTTTTTTTTTTTAAATTTTTATTAATTTTAGTAGAAATTGCATCTTTCTTGGATAAAAATGCAACTGTCCTATATTTGAAAGATGGTTTGTGCCGTAAGTGTCAGCGTTAGATTCAAGAGTCAGCGTTACTTAGTAGTTCTAGGCTTGGGCTCGTAGATTCGGAAGGGTCGTTCAAGACGTCATCTACGAGAACTATTTGAAATTCAAGTTGGGCCAGCATCCAAAATAATTACTAATGATCAATCGACGCCCTGGGTGCACCGGGTCGCGCACCAGTTAGTTTAGCACGTATTCTACGAGAATTTTCTAATAATTCAAATTGTTCCAACAGCCAAAATAACTAATAATGACCAGTCGACGACCTGGGTGCACCGGGTCGCACACCAGGTAGTTTAGCACGTATTCTACGAGAATTGAAACAAAATTTGAATTCTTCCAACAGTCAAAATAACTAATAATGATCAGTCGACGATCCCGGTGAACCGGGTCACGCACCAGGTCGTTTAGCACGTATTCTACGAGAATTTTTTTAAAATTTAAGTTGTGCCAACATCAAAAATAACTAACAGTGGTTAGTCGATGTTCTGGGTGCACCGGGTCGCGCACCAGGTAGTTTCGCACGTATTCTACGAAAAATTTTTTAAAATTCAAATTGTGCCAAAATCCACAGTAACTAAGAGTGGTGAGTTGACGATCCGGGAATCACCGGGTCGCGCACCAGGTAGTTTAAGACGTGATTTGCGATAATTTCTTTGAATCTTGAATTGTGGAAACAGCCCAAATAACTACCAGTGGTGAGTCGATGATAAGCATAAGGCTATCTCATCCTCGATCTCATAGACGATGGGCGAGCTGTTTTTGTTTGAACTCGAGATGTTTGTTTTCATAAGAAGCTTATAGGAAGTCTCTGCATGTACACTTCGGTATATATATATATATATATATATATATATATATATATATATATATATATTAGAGTGGTCCAAAAAAAGCGACTGTTTAAATGTTCATGGGCGCGTGGAAATTCGTATAGCCCAGGAAAAATCAGAATATGCCTATTTTTTTATTTCGTTGTAGAGTCATTTTTCAGCTTGCTAAAATGTTTAAAAAAATTTTGTTAATGTAATGTAAAAGTGATGAAACTGTGAGTCCACTCGAAGGATTCACCTGCTTGGCAACTGGAGGCTTCTTCTCACTCCGTTTCAGTGTGGTAAGAGTCCTTAATGTGTTTGTCTACCTAGAGGCCTACGCCTTAAAAGTTTATTACTGAAAACTTCAAGTGCCATTGTCAGCAGCTTAGTCCGACTACATGACCCAACCCCTGAACACCCTAACCCTGAAAAACTGCTGTTGGTCGAAGAGAAGCAGCAATATTAATTTGTATAAGTGTGTCTCCTTCGCACTTATAGTCGAAAAAGATATTACAAAAGTAGAAAATATAATGCTTTGTAAAGTTAATTTGGAATAATAATTGTTATGATCAAAAATTCTGCACTTATTTTATCACTTTTAATGTTTAATCAATTTCTATTTGTTTAAACAATTTTAATTTCCTTAAGCAGTTTTTTTCTCGAGAACTTTGAAAAAATAAAATACATATAATTATTTTTCTGACTGTATAGTGTGTAGAAAGAATATATTATCCATTCTTTAATTGTTTAAACAAATATGTTTTGTTTAAACAATTATTTTTCCAAAAATATTTTTTAAATCGCATTTTCTGAATTAAACATAATGTTGAAATATTTCGAGGAGTAGTATGTCAGATTGATATTCATAAGACTTTAAAATACTATAATAAAACATAATCTAAATCCATTTCAAATGCAGTCTAATTATAAAGAAATATGAAGAAAGCAATGATAAATACACTTTTATAATTCAAATTTTATTATGACTTTGACGATTTATTTGATAATGCGCCAATGAAGATGTAAACCATTCATACTCAACTTGAAAAAAAAAACAATATTTTATTGTAAAAACAATAACATAAAGTTTTTAGCAGAATTTATTACTCTCGAAATCATTCAATATTATGTTTAATTCAAAAAATACGATTTAAGAAATATTTTTGGAAAAGTAATTGTTTAAAAAAATTGTATTTTTTTTAACAATTGAAAAATGATTAATATATTCTTCCTATACACTATACAGTCCGAAAAATAATTATATGTATTTTATTTAATTTAATGTTTTCAAAGTTATCGGAAAAAACTGCTTAAGCAAATCAAAATTGTTTAAACAAATAGAAATTTATTAAACATTGAAAGGAATGTATCAAAATTATATAATTATTTAACAAAAAGTAGCATAGGATACCAATTTGAGAAAAAACTGGACATCTCTGTGTCAATTTTTAGATTAATTTAAGAAGTTATGAGTTATTTATGACTTTATGGCGTGTTCGTGCCTTTACCCGGTTTGCCGAGTTCTGCCAGTCTGTTTAGGGACAATTTTTATTTCGAATTTCTAATAGAATAGGTTCGACTTAGCCGTTTATGACAGTCGCAATAAACGCTTCACCTGTATAGCCTACGGGTGAACCTATAGTTAAATTATCAGTTTTTACCCATTTTTCAAACCCCTTTGTTTAATATAAAGCTTTGACCATTTCAGTTGTTCTTTTCCAAATTTATTCTGAGGGGTTTAAAGTATACTCTGTAAAAATTTCACTTCAGACTAACTTCACCAAAGCGTGCAAAGCGTTCACCAAATTCTGCAAATATTGAAATTTTGGTAGATTTCTCCTCGTTGTAGAATTGTTACATAATATTTCTGAAATATGAAAACTCGACAAAATGCATCTTGAAATCTCGGAGAACAAATAACTCCAACATTGAATAAATTGGTTCATAACTTCTTATGAAAAATTGAACTTGAAAAAAAAGTTGTATTTTTACATGTTAAACTCCATAAGAGGAACAATTGCTTTTAGCAGGCTGAAAAATGACTTTACAAAGAAACAAAAAAATAGGCATATTCTGATTTTTCTTAGGCTATACGAATTTCCACGCGCCCATGAACATTTAAACAGTCGCTTTTTTTGGACCACTCTAATATATATATATACCCTTGTTCAGAAATCTCTAAACGATATTGTCATTTTCGATTCCGACGATTTTCGAGAGTAACGCTGGTAACGTTTTCTTGCTGTAGGCTGCTCATATTCAACAGTAGTGTTTGTCTGTGTGTGGTACTGGATTTGAAATTAGTGATGCTAATTGAGTCGCATTTATGTGCGCATGTTTGGATTGTAGTATAGTTAATTGGCTGGAGTGCGCGCTTGTATTTTAATTCCCAATGAGGATGCGAACTACAAACAATAAGCGCCATTCAGATGCGCATGTCTAGGTGGTCTTTTCGGGGTCACCGTGGGAAAAAGTAGTCTAAACGAATCGTAGTTCCAGTTCGATAATACGATACGTGTTTTCTCGTATTTAGTAACCCTGTATCTACATGGGCGCTTTGTATCCGTGCACTCTCCGTGTTTCTCGGTTGATCGGAGCTCGGAGTGCAGGCGGCCAACCGTTTTGGTTACTTTGCGCGGAGATCAAATGTCCCTAGGCAGCCACTGCTGGTTCGCAAGATGCCTGTCACCGCGCCAGTTTTCAAAGCACAATGTCACGTTTTTGCAAAACAGATACAAAATTGAACCAGGCTTCACTGCGGTTTAAAATACAAAATTCAATTTTTAGTTTGAAATAAAATAAAATCATCCATCCAAGATATTAAGTTTATGTGTACACAAAGTTCCATTCCATTCTACACACATTTATCTCACTAAAACTATAGGTTATAATCACAATTCACTATTTTGCAAAAACGTGACGTCTTCCCTTCAAACAACTGATAACTGGCGCAGTGACAGCCATCTTGCGAACCAGCAATGGTCACCTAGGGACATTTGATCTCCGCGCAAAGTAACCAAAACGGTTGGCCGTCTGCACTCCGAGCTCCGATCAACCGAGAAACACGGAGAAACGCGGCTTAGTGTTGCCAACCGTTGCACGGTAAAGTCTGAAAAGAAGAAATACGTGAAATATATTCTAAGGTGAGTAATGAATCATAACCTCAATTGTGATGGTAGTCTGTTTTTAAACTTTTTACGCAAACAAGAAATTTTCAAATTAATCATTTTCACGCTCTATAACTGTGATTTCTATTATAATTCAATCATAGTTATGATATTAAATATCATTTGTGACACATTCGAATTATTGTTTTTTTTTTTCGGTTTGAATAGAAGTATTTCAGAGATCTGTGTATATCTACAGATCAAAAATTTTATAATTTAAAAAGATGCTCAAACTAAGCATTTTTACGCTCTCAAGGAGCACTCATATAATAAAAGAAAACCCGATACTTTAAGGAATTGATTTTGATAATTTGAAGGGATTTCAAAGAAGTTCAAAGACAATAAGGTATTTTTTTTAAATCCAAGGAATTTTCAAGATCTTGAAATAATTGCAAGGAATTTCAAAAGATTTCAAAGAATTAAAAATATTTTAAGGTATTATAAAAGATTTGAAGGAATTTTTAATTAATTTTACTAATTTTATAGGATTTCAAAGGATTAAAAAAATTTTAATTGATTCTAAAAGATTTCAAATGAATATATTCTAGGAAAATGTTTAAAAGAACTTCAGTAGATTCCGAAGAATTTGTTATTCATTTTAATAATTTAAAGAATTTTCAAAGACCGGGAATATTTTGGGGCATTTGAAAAGAACCCGAAGCATTTGAAAGATATGTCAATAACTGCAATGAAAGCCAAAAGATTTTGAAGGGTTTAAAATATTTTAGGATATTTCAACAGATTTCAAGGAATTTTCAACTGATTTTAGTAATTTAATTGATTAAAAAGGATTTTTGAAGGAATTTTTCAAGATTAGAAATATTTTAGGGTACTTCAAAAGAATCCAAGGTATTTCCAAGAGATTACAACAATATGAATGAATTTCAAAAAAATTTAAAGGATTTGTAATATTTTAGGCTATTTTTTAATTTTTCATTAGATTTCAAAGAGATTGAAAAAAATTTCAAGAATCTAAGGAAATTTGAATTTATTTCAGTAATTGGTTTCAAAGGATTTCAAATATTTTTTTAATTTTAATTTGATTTTAAAAAGATTTAAAAAGCTTCAGCCAATTTAAAGAAAGTTTTGAGGACTTGAACACTCTTAGATTATTCTAAAAGATTCCTAGGAGTTTTCAATTGATTTCAATAATTTAATCGATTTCAGAGGATTGGAAATATTTATTCAGTTCAGTGGATATTTTTTAAGGTTTCAGTGTGTGTTTAATTCGTCTTGAAGTGTTTTAAACTTGACACACACAACAACCACGGGGAGAAAAGATGAATATTAGGAAAGATAAATGAGTAATGTGGAAAAGCTCTGAATTTTATTAAGACAGTTCTCGATATCCGGGCCACCGGTGACCTATCGGGTCACCGGAGTATTCACTGGAAATAAACCGCCTGGCGCGCGACCGCGAATTAAATGTTGTAACATTGGGCGCCAAAATTTCGACACACAACAACCATAACGGGAAGGATAACGAATCCTAAGAAAAATTGAAAGATGTACGCGAAAACCCCGGATTAACTTAGTGGCTTGGGGATTAGGAGTAACTAGCATTCATCCAATTGGCTGATAGGGGAAATGAGTAGTCAGACAGAGTCATTTTAACAATTATATTGAGTTGAAAACGACATGTTCCCCACAACGAAACACAAATCGACTTAAAAGGTAGATAAAATAATGAGGTATAAATTAGTAGAAAGAAAGAGCCTCGCGTGGTAGTTAGGAGTGCGGGCAACCTTCGGCGTCGTCCGTAAAGAGGCGGCGGCGGGACGGATCCGTTTTGGGGGGATTCGTATGACTACTGATTTCAGTCACCTTGGACTTGGTGTTTTGGCTGGAGATCCGTGAACCCCCACGGGGTTAGCATTGTTGAAAACAGAGGGCTCGCTTGTCCTCCCGAATGTGGGATTTAGGTTATGGTGCATGGTTTACCACTGTACTCCGAAAAATGGCGTTTCCCACCGACCGTTTGTCCCTATACAAAACCAAAAAGGCGGCAAAATGTTCTAGGGCAACGCCCTCCTAATATATTATGATCACACAAAATTTGATTAAAACAGAGTACTGATGTTAAAAGAACACACTTAATTAAAACTTTGTTTTTTTAGAAAAAAAGGTAAGCTAAGGTTTCACGAATACGTAGGAATTACGTTTTTGATTAAAAATTACATAATATTGCACACAACATTGAAATTGAAAATCATGTAAAACATGGTTATGAGTTTTAACAATTACACGGTATTTTAAAATTTAACAAATTTACACGGTGTGAAAATCGTCGGGAATTGCTGAGATCCCGGTGGCTTCCTGGAACGACGCCATGTGACGACAGATGTGAAGGTTGGAGTCGCAGTGGAGAGTTTCTTGAAGAAATTGTTTCTACACGGATAAAGTGGATGCTGGTCTGGCTTCAGTTCGATTCTGCTTCCCTTTTCCTTTCACACTTCGACAATGCGGCTCTAATTCAATGGTCCTTATCCGTTTGCAGGTGTAGCGTGGCGTCCCGTCGCCATATTGAAATAATTACACACTCGTGAAAAGTCCTTTTGATTTTGTCAGTTTTGTCTCTAAATTTGCTTGAGGAAGGTGTCGGTCTCGGTTATTACCTTTCTTCTGTGAAGATGAAGATGTGCGACGAATCACGTCGGGGTCACCACTGTGGGATTTAGGTTATGGTGCGGTTATACAGGTCGGCATTGCACGCCTTCCAATTTACTAGTTTGACTCCACCACTCCAAAGATTAACACTGACTAAATCCCAACTCTTAAGACTTGAATTAGAACTCAATCATGACATGTTATGCAGTCAAGTAATTTATTTAACAATTGCTCCGGACCGAGCCGTCAAGATGATGTGTATAATTTGGGTCCCCAAGACCGACTAGCTTTCGCTAGTATTACTACGCGGGTACTGCTTTCGACAAATATTCCTACGCGCGAGGGAAGGAAGGAGGAGAGGCGTTTACGCGCGAAAAGTGCACGCCATCGGAAATGGTGCCTCAGTGACGTAACAATAATAGCCGAGGCCCCACACGAAGACTTGGGCCACTACTCGCTTCTTCTCAGGCGAGCACTTATTGGGTGTCCTTATCTTTGGGGCCCCGGAAGCTTGAAGCGGGCGCGAGGATCGGGATTTCCGAAGCGTTGATGGTCTCCTGGGTTGATAGTGTTTAGGGGGAGGACGGGGCCTCTTCCGATCTCCTGGATTCTGGTTGTGATGGGACAAATGGGTCTCCTCCCATGCCTCTTCCAGACGTTTTCTTATCGGCTTATGATCCCCGGTTTGCTGCCTGGTCAGTGTAACACGCAACTCGTGGTAACCTCTCGCGAGGTAGCGCTGCCCGGAGATGCCTGGGCTGGCCAGTTGCTGGGTCGTTGAGGGCTTACCCACTTTATTCGGGGAAGGTACCCTCTCTGGAGTCAACTCGATGTGTGAGGCCCGGAGAGTCAGCACGTCTTTTTCCTCCACGGCTGGTTGCTGTCCTCATTCTTGAAAATTATCTGGGCCAGTGCCTTGGAGGGAGGGATCCTTGATGATTTGAATGGCCACCTCTAGAGGAACTTCCGGTGGTGGATGAAGGTTGGGGATGGAGGATTCCGAATAGCCGGGTTTCCTGTCCTTCGGCTTTCTCTTGCGGCGGCGTTTTGGGGGCAACGGGACGTACCGCCCAGGGTTGGCTAGCCGCTTGGCCACTGCTTGGTGGCGTCTCTCAGCCCAACACAGTTGCTGGCTCCTTTTATTCTTATTTTCGTTCCTCCCAGCGCCTTCTTTCTGGAGAGGAGAAAATAGGGACCGTTTCAACTCTCTTAATTAGGAGGGAACCGGGCTGGGCCTTCGTGTGAAAGAGGGGTCCGGCTCTAAGCTAGAGAAAAGATCGAGTAGACTCGTTCAGTGAAATGTGATTTAGGAAAAAACCGGTGCTGGGCCCTCCGGGGAGAGAGGGTCTGGGTCTAAGATAAGGGGAAAAAATGTCAATTCTTAGTAGAAATTTAGTAATTTCTTACGTAATCCAAGCAAATGCTAGGCCCTCTCGGGAGAGAGGGTCCGGCTCGAAGCTAGATGGAGGATTAGGGGTATTAGGTTAACGGAATTTATATTCCGGCAAAACAAGTGCTACGCCCTCCCGGGAGAGAGGGTCCGGCTCTAAATTAATGTTAAGGTAAATTAATCTTAGCAATTTAAAACGAAAAGGCTTTAAATTGTTATCCCCAGGACTTTTAATTTAATTTTGGATGACGCCAAGCAAAAGACATTTTGCTGCCCTGAAAGAAAGTTAGCCTGGTCAATAGGGTGACCTAAAATGACACACTTTCGATTTTTTATTTTTCCTGACTGGAAACCTGTTCCTCATACTGAAAAAATAATGTCCATTTTTTAAAATAATTTTCCAATAATATTTCGAGGTGGTGCATAGGTTATTATTTTCTTATGGAGTTTAACATAGAAAAATTTCAGTTTTTCTTCATGATCAAATACAACATATAAATTATTTGAAGAATCTAATGAAATTTTGGAAACGCCTTATTCAGTAATGAAGAAAGTGCTGTAAAAAAAAAGATATTAAAAAAAAACATTTTTAGGATTATTTTTTGAGTCTCAAACATGACTGTTTTTGCTTAGAATCGCGATTTTCAAGAGCATGTTTCAGACCCTAAATATTGCTTGTTATCGCTGAAAATTACAACAGTTGTTTCTTATAGATTCAGGATGCGACCTTTTGAAAATCGTATAATTCAAATATTAATATCAATAAGATTTTGACCAAAAACCAGAAATGATTCGGACGTAAGCGACTTAGGTAGTCCATAAATTACATATTTTATGGTGGGCGTGTTGCCTCGGCTCATCCATTCATGGTCTAATATAGTTTATACCTACAAATTTCTCTCGAAATATCTAACCCAATCGTAAAGACAGCAAATATGAATTTCGTATTCGAAATTATTAAAAGTGGGATGTTTACATAAACTGATTAGTTTTTAATAATTATTTTTTAAAGATTTAACATTATCGCCTCATAAAAGTTGTTTGAATAATGAAAGATTATTATCCAATAACAATATTTACTGAATGTTTACAAACATTTGTTTTGTATTGCAAATTGTTTAAACAAATAATTATTCTCAGTTATTTAAACATTTAAAATTATTCAGCGTAAAAAATTTTGTGACTGATAAATGGTTTTTATCGACATAAATATTTACTAACAATTAATTTTTCATGAAAATTGTTTAAACAAATAATTATTTTCAATTACTCAAAGATTAAAAATTGGAAGCATAAAAAATTTTTTAACTAATAAATTGTTTTTATCGATAACAATATTTACTAACAATTAATTTGTTATAAAAATTATTTAAATAAATAATTTTTCTCAATTATTTAAACATTGGAAATTGGAAGAATTAAAAATGTTCTTACTAGTTAATTGTTTTCATCGATAACAATATTTACTAACAATCATCTTTTTATAAATATTGTTTAAACAAATAATTATTTTTAATTGTTCGACCATTAAAAATTTGAAGCATCCAAAATGTTCTAACTAATGAATTGTTTTTATCGATAACAATATTCAATAACAATAAATTACCTATAAAAATTGTTTAAACAAATAATTATTTTTAATTATTCTGACATTTAAAATTTAAAGCTTGGATATGTAATAAAGCTCGATAATAATATTTACTAACAATTAATTTGTTGTAAAAACTGTTTAAACAAATCATTATTCGTAATTAATAGTATAATATAATAAATAGTTTATTGTTTTTATCGATAACAATGTTTAATAACTAATAATTTTGGATGAAACAAATCCTCGTATTGAAAATGTTTGGAAGTTCAGAGAAGTAGGCAGTAGACTAACACAGGTAGAAGGAACCTTCAAATTCTCATTGTCAGTTCTGATAACCTGAGTCCAAGCCCATAAAATTCGCAGGTAAGTGCCTCGCCCACTTTCCCATAATCCGCTTACTGTAACAAAGGTGCCCAGGAAAAGTTAACGTTTCCTTGGACAGTTGACGATTTTATGAACTTCGATCGATTATTCAACCGAAAAATTTTTAAGCCATGCGCAACCTCTAAATATTATTGAAAAATTATTTTAAAAAATGGACATTAGTTTTTCAGTATCAGGAACAGGTTTCCAGTCAGGAAAAATGAAAAATCGAAAGTTTGTCATTTTGGGCCATCCTACTGATCAATGAGTAAACATTTTAACATTTAGTACTTGAAAATAGTAATACACTAAATTCAATATTCAACAGAAAATAATATATGAATTTATTAGGATATTAGTGAGGAAAAACCTCTCAAAACAATTGTATAATATATAATCTCATGATTCAAATTGGTGAGAGAGAAAGAGTCAATAATTTGTACACAAAAACAAAATTCATATCAAAAGAAATTTGGCCACGTCTGGCTGACATTTTAAAATAAATTTTATAAAAGATTTTAAAGCTAGACACCGAGCAGAGGAATGAAAGCTCAGAGCGACACTTCCGCCCTGGAGCACCGAACAAACAAATTTTTCTCCGTGTCTGCTGACGCCATTGATAGATTAAATATAAATTCCGAACACTAACTACAAAAAAATAAATTAAATAATGCCGCCCACCTTTACCAGACAATCCTGATCAGCACAGATCCGTACTTTTCAACGATTGGATAAAATCAAACGATAAATAAACCACTCTGTGGCGACAACTAAAAAAAAACGCAAGTAGTGAAACAAAACAGTGCGACTTCCTCACACAAGGCTCGAACGATCAAAGACAGCGAATTCCCTTCGCTTGACGGTACGCAGACCGCCCAATTTCTCCCCTCCTGCGCAGGGGGACGAGATGTGTCTTCTACGCTGGCGCAGTGTCATGGCGGATGGAGGGAGATCTCGGGACCTTAGTACCCAAAAGGTGGTGATAGTGGTACTGCGACGAATCCTCGGCGGTGAGATTTGAATTGCACCAGGCACAGGATTTGGAATGCGGGACTCACATCTAGATTCCACCCCCGGTGTACAACCATCGGCTGTGCCTGTGCCTGTGCGACTTCAACCCGCCTTACATCCCCGCAGTTCGTACCGTTCATCCTTGATGTTGGTTGATGCTCCAGGCGAAGTCACTCCTTCCTCCAACCCTCTTTCGTCCTCAAAACTAGGTGAATGACGTAAACAAAAAGAAAAACAAAAAACCAGACGAATTAGCAAGAGTGATTCTTACTCTTTCTCCTTATGAAAAGTCTATGGGGGTGTGTACAACAAAAAGAAAAGAAATGGTAGAACCTTTCAAAGGATAAACAAAAATAAATAAATAAAAATATATTCTTTTAAATAATAAAATCAGTGGGCCCTCGATCGAGCCTCGTTTTCGCGCGGAGATTTCCTCCAAGAGCGGAGAAGCTGTTTACAAATTATAAAAAGTACAAAAAAAAACAAAGTAATTTGCAGGCGAAACCTGCAACATTACAAAACATTTATATCCCGAGAAACAAGTGCTAGGCCCTCCCGGGAGAGAGGGTCTGGCTCTAAGTTAAGGGCAAAGTAAATTAATTCCTAGATATTTCCTGAAAGAAAAGAACCTAAAAGAAATATATAAAAAACCCACACAAGTGCCAGGCCCTTCTGTGGTTTATTATACTTACGGTTTTTTCGTCCATTGGTTTATCGGCACTTATAGCGACGTCCATAATATCCGATGATATCCTAGGGGATGTAGGGAGGGAAGAGAAACAAATAAGCTTCTTATGGTTTTTTTTACCGTGGTGAACTTTATTGGTAGTTTTCGTACGGAGCCAACTCCCGCACGACAGTCTCCAGAGACCCAATATTCGATTAGAGTGAACTCTCCGTCGTCTCGATGAGGACTGATTGTCCAGAGGCACAAGACGTTGCGGGGAGAGACGGCGCAGAGTCGCGGCGGATGAACCGGGAGCGGCGCTCGGTTGGCGACCCCCGCTGGTCGGCTACTCGCGAAGAACTGAGTACTGACAAACAACTTTCATGAAGAATTCAAGAACTTGGCCATTTTTCAACGACTAGGATCAATTAGTTTAGTGCATCAAGATTTCTACGATACTTTGCAAATATACAATAATTAATAATTCTTTAAACAATATTCATGAACAAATTCGGGGTTGAGCTAGTTGTCAACGAATAGGCTACATTTTTTTACAGAATTAACTAACAATATATTTCCGATAACTTTTTTCTGTGATACTTCGTAACTTCTCAAGTATTATTAATTATTTAAACAATTTTTATAAACTTTGGGAAATAAATACTTTGGGAAAAATAAATGGTAATAGTCAGTGTCTACGTATACCAAAATAATTAGGCTATTTCTAACAAAATTTCCGTAAAAATAGTGCCCTTTTCAGGTCCTGCTATTCTTATCCAAAAAACATTCTTATTGGTTGGAAATTCATCTTTTTAATTAAAAAATCTAGTAATTGCTTGAAAATTTGTCTAATATTTGAAATTCAACTCTTTTGCTAGAAACTTGATCTTTTTCGATTTAAAATGCAACATTCGTCTCTTGGTTGAAATATTAACTATCACATTTTTCGTTTAGAATACATGTTTTTTGGTTAAAAATTCAACTACTTGGTGAAAAGTTGAACTGCTTTGTTAAAAACTAGTTTCTTTGGTTGAAGACTGATCATGTTAGTTGAAAATTCAACTTCTTGATTGGAAATTTAACTACTTTATTAAACACTCTTCTTTTTTATGTTTGAAAATTAATGGTTTTATTTTCTGGGATTTACCATGAATGTATTAGAAGGCAATAAAAATAATTTGACGTATTTTTAAAAGATTTCTCAATTCTCCACAAGTCCTCCATTCTTATAATACATCGACCAATAGATATAGACCAATAGATCGCGCCGGAAAATTGAAACATCAACAGTTTCTTAACTACTATTTCAATTGAGCGAAACATTTTCAGAAAACTTCTTTGAACCTCCCTGACCAACTTTCTCACTGAAAATTTTTGCTCGCTCATAATTCGTTTGACTCCTGAAACGATCAAAGTTGTTTGTGCACGAATTGTGCAATGCCTCGGCAAAAAATTATTAAATTTTGTTCAAATAAACATTTTCAACATTTGTCATCGGTCGCAGAAAATGCCAATGTATACCTCTCACAAATGTTACTGTAAAATATTTAAACTTGCCGATTTCGTCGCGAGTTGAAGTTAAAAAACCCGAAATATTTCATTCAGATGAAAAAACAGTTTTCTATTAAGAATTCAAAAACTAAAAAAGCTACCACTTTTTCTATTTGCAGAAAAAGATGCGCCACAAAAATATCAAATATAAATGCGTATTTAAAAAATTAAAATGTAAAACTTTCTTCTCAAATGCCCAGGTGCCTCCCCACTCCAGGAAAATAATGTAATATCTCCTTTTTGCATACGGCGCCTCATTTGTTCCTCCTGATTGTCCCCTTACGACTGTTTCTTGTCTTGCAGTTGATGCACAGCAGCAGAAATCTTGCAAAGATGGAGGGAGGAGGAAGCACGGTTCCGATCGGACCGGGAACGTGTGGAAGCCGCGTTCCACGCACGCATGCAAGAATTGTTTATGAACCTCGTCGGCCAGGGGAATGTGGTCGGCCCGGGTCACGTTGAGGCCACAAATGTTCAACATGATCTCAATGTGGCACAGGAAAATGGTGCAGCCGTGAACGTTCGCGGAAATAATGAACTGAGTAAATACTTGCAAAGTACTAAGTAACTGCTGACTCCCATATATGTAAGGAAATAATGTTCCTTCTTATTTTTTACAGATAGAGTACCAAGCCACGCAAGAGCAGGCAGACTACAATGCGCTCGATATTTCCCTCACAACAAAATGATATCCTGAAAAATGTCCCATCAATCTCCCGGGATATCCGTGGCATATTCCAGGGATATCGAGATTTCCGCTCCTGAGGATATCGTAACAGGATATCCTGACGATCTCCCGCACGGAATGTCCATAGGATATACCAATACTATGGTAAAATGTCCCACGAATATCCCGATATTATGATAATAAATTCTGCTGATATTCTAAGATATTACTAGTGGATTAAAAATTCAAGAAATAAAAAGGAATATATAATAACAACAATTTTATTGCTTTTAAGAAATTTTTAATGTATATTTTACATGTATTAGTTATAATATGTATATGAAAGCTCGCTGGAGGTTATAGATATGTATATGTACTTTTGAGGTTAAGTTGACTGTAATGAAGAAAAAGCCGAAACTTCTGATATCTTTTTAAATTGCAGCTTGCGCGGCTTGCATGCATGAATTCATGGAAATGGATATACCTACTAATGTAAAATTTCTTTAACTTTTTTCATGATTTTGCCAAATTTTGATTCAGTTCTACGGTAAAAAACATGTCCCTCGCTGTGAGGGTTGGCACGTCGTCGTGATGGAGGTCGGGAAACTCGCGATATAACATATATTTTTACCAAATATAAAGTTCTTTAAAGGACGCGTGGTTTATGATTTTATTTAGAGAAGAGACGAGCAGTGCTTCGGCTACTGCTCCCTCTGGCCGTCAGAGGAAGCAGTAGGCAGTAAATTCGGCCGGAGTTCTACTGCGTTTTTTATACTACTGCAAACTCCGAACTGAGGTACCTGAAGCCCTGGACCCTTTTTTTCTGCGTCTTCTAACTTTTTTTTCTAACACTTTGTTTCCTTTTCCTATCGACTTCCGAATTCAGTGTCAGCAATTCAATATTGAGAAAATGAGAATTTTTGAAGTTTGAAATAATGAAATTATATTTGCTCTTAATTTTTAATCTCGCCGTTGAACAACGAACAGAGCTATACTAACTATTGCTTTGTACACTAAGTTTAATTATACATTTACATTCTGTAACATTTTTATCGTCAATCATTATCTATTGTATGGAAATAGGTTGAAAGTGAATAAATGTTTAAAAATATATCAAGAACATGATACCTAATAAAGTACAGTAATATTATATTGTTTTTATTATTGTAGTAACAAAGTATTGTAAATAGTTCTTAATTATTAATTGCATGACAATATAAACGTGATTCGTTAAGCGAATCAAAACTTTACAACAAATTTTTTTTTTGTAAACTCTACTTTTCTTTTCTAACGTGACTTAGTAGATTATGTACTTAGGCAGTAAAGTTGAACTTTATACGAGGATACAGAATTTAACACCCGGGCCGAAGGTGAGGACGTTACAATTGCATCCGAGTATAAAACAACTTTACTGCCGTG
The DNA here is from genome assembly GCA_932178445.1 of Andricus quercusramuli. Taxonomy (NCBI): domain Eukaryota; kingdom Metazoa; phylum Arthropoda; class Insecta; order Hymenoptera; family Cynipidae; genus Andricus; species Andricus quercusramuli. Next base: position 17,088 of record CAKNXH010052863.1, read on the forward strand.
GTGCATACGATGCTTTATCTAAAATAGGCAGAATAAGCGTGAATTTATCTGCCCAAGGAGTGGAAGAAAATGGCGATTGATTGTATTGCATACGCACGCGCGTAGGGCGACTTTATAAGTCCAAAATATAATTTGCAGTTCAACGTAGTTTTAAAATGAATTCTTTTTGTTCTTTTCTCCAACTTTTCTTTCCATCTCACTCAGTTCTTCCTCCTTACTGTCACTTAACGTACCGCTCGTCGCGGTACATTAAAGTGTTATTTTACTGCCGCTCCCCTACCGAAAATCTAGATTATTTCTAGATACTTTCTAGACTCTGCTCGTCTAGCGAACGTCTAGGGCAATTTTATGACGGTCGCCTTGTCTAAGGTTCGTCTAGAGTTCATCTAGCGGCGTCTAGTAAGTTTTACCTGCGACCCTTTTGAGTCTAGCATTCGTCTAGTATCATCTAGAAAGGGGTCAATTCTAGATGATGCGTTCCTAGACGATCTCATCTAGAAATCGTCTAGATTTTCGGTAGGGTCCGCGGGCAGGAAAAACACGCTTATTCTGCTTATTTCAAATAAAGTATCGTATGCACCACGGCAGTAAAGTTGTTTTATACTCTGATGAAGTTTTACCGTCCGAGACGAAGGCGAGGACGTCTTAGCTACCCAATAGGCTTTATGATTCGACAATGAAAACAAAGAAGAAGTATTGGATAGACAGAGAGAAAGAGAGAGTATGATCGTTTCGAAACGAAAAGTAAGACCTGTCATTGGAACACAATCGGATCGTCTCTGTCTATTTCAAATGGTAGAAAGAGAGGTCCGGTCGACTTCAAGCATGGCAGTCCCACTGTAGTGTTGTGTAATCTCAAACTCTCAAGTGCTGACGTGAGCATTGTGAAAACGGTGTTTTTCGTGGACAGTTGATCTAATATTTATAAAGGTGTGAAAGAAAACAGTGCTATCAAAAGAATTTAATAATATCACAAGTGCGCATGCGTGAGAGACGGAAAGAGAGTATGAGAAAGAGAAAAGGAAAGAGAGGTTGAGATGGAGTGTGGGCAGTGTGCTGCGGACGGATAGAGCGATCGAGATCAAAAAGATTTGGAAGGCAGTGGGCTGCGTTTTCATGTTTAAAGAGTGTGTTATGATTACTTTTTTTCTGTATCATTTATTATGTTAATAAAGTTCCTTCAAAGCGAAAAGAAATTCATAAAAAAAGTAAGTAGGGATGCTGCTGTCTTCCAATGGTTTGATCAAGCGAGCGGCAAAATACCTTTTTCAACCCAAAAATAGGAATTTTTAACCTAAATGTTCATTTCCAACTAAATAATAGAATTTTCTACCAAGAAATTATTGATTTATCGAAAAAAAAATTTTCATCAACATACATCAGTTTCCAACCAAAAGAATAACACTTCACTGAAAGACGAATTTTTAACAAAATTCATAAATTTTCAATCAAATAGTTGAATTTTCAACTAAGAAGATGAATTTTCAACTCAAATAATGAAGCTTCAGTCAACAAAATGAATTTTGAAAGAAGGTCTTCCACTTCCAACCAAGTAGTTGAATTTTAGACGAAAAATGGAATACATGGTTAATATTTCAACTAAGTAAGACAGATTTCAATTTCAAATAAAAACCAATTTAATTCAGCCAAAAGACAAATTTTCAACAAAAAAAAGTTCACTTCCAACCATAAAGATACATTCTTAAAAAAAAGTTATAGTTAATATTTTAACCAAAAAAATATTTTAATTCTGAATGAAAAACAGTTTGATTCAACCGACTAGTTTAATTTTTCTACCTAGTTTATTTTTCAGTTGAATTTAATTGATTTCCCATTATGAATGGTGAATTTTCAACTCAAATAATGAATCTTCAGTTTAAAAAATCAATTGTCAACAAAGCAGTTTTCCATTGAATCAAGCATGTAGTTGAATTTTCAACAGAAAATGTAATAGTTGATATTTCAACGAAAAAAATATTTTGATTAAAAAAGGTGAATTCTCAACAAAAGAGTTGAATTTTTAACCAACAGAGACTTTTCCGTCAAGAAATAAAGAAAAATTAACCCAACTGTGGAATTCGCAATCCAAAAAGACGAATTTTCCACAACAAGTTTTAGTTTCCAACCCGAAACTAGGAATTTTTAAGAGAAAGGTTTATTTTCAATAAAATGGTTGAATTTTGTACAAAAACGTTAATTTTTTAACAAAAAAGATGAATTTTCAACAAAATACATCAATTTTCAACCGAAAAAATTAATATTTTACAAAAAGGCGAATTTTCAAGAAAGTGGTTGATTCCTCAACCAAACAAGATGGCTATGGCGAAATGAACCAATATTTCGTTCTCCCGATGGCACAGTGGGGCCAAACCGAAAAAAACCGGAAGAAAGTCCAAAAATGAAAGTTTTTAATGGGAATTTTTCGACCTAGGATCGGCTACAGTAGTCCCTAGTGAAATCGAATTTACTAATAATAGGCTCCCAACTCGACTTGAACAGTTCAGAGGTTAGTTGAAACGTAGCGTTCGTGCGAGGAGTCAGTATTACGTTCAGAAGAGAGAAAAGGAGACGTGGGTACTTCGATAAACCTGAATTGTTGGAAGGACCAATTTCATTTAAATAAAATGGAATAAACTCCTAGAAGTAGGATTTTAAATCTGAACAATAAAAAAATTAGTCGTTTTAAAGTAAAATAGTACAATTTTACGCATTGTTATGTCTTAAAAACGATGAGAGGCTGTAGATTAACCTATTACAACTGAAATATTCCAATTTTAGCTGCCCATATCTGCCCGCCTAATTTTAATCGAATTTTTTGTGAAAAAAAATATATGCGTTGCGTGAATAACGCTCTCGCTCTTTGACGACTAAACAGTAGGGCTGAGTGAAAATAATCAAATTAGTCGAATCGTTTTAGCTGAGAGAAAAAAATGTGTGCGTTGACATCCGAAAAAAGTGAGAAAACAAATTTTAAAAACAGGTAATATCATCTGTTCTCTTGCTTGACTTGAAAATTCAAATTTTTGAAAATTCCAAAAAATTTCCCTATTGCTCCGAAAATGATGACGAATTTTATTATTTATTTATTTTTTATTATTTATTTATTTATTTATTTTATTTATTTTATTTTTCGCTAGTGAATAATAATAAACAATTAAAAAATTAAAGAAAAAATTCTTTGCTCAATTTAGAATTTTTTGAAAATGGCCAAAAAACATGTTCTCTTGGATTGAGTCCTATGCACACATTTCGAAAAACATACTATTTTATTGTTTTTTCGAAAAAAAAAAATTTCAGTGATGCTTCAAGCATTCAAAAATGGTCAATTTTATGTTTTTAAGGCGATTTTGACGTCTTGATAACACTAAATTTTTTGTTTGTGTGAAAAAACGAAATAATAGCATATTTCTTTGATTCAAGCTGAAGAATTTTCAGGTTTGACATATTCAACTTTTTTGTAAAATGTGTGCATATGACTTAATCCAAAATAACAAGTTTTTTTGGCCATTTTCAAAAAGTTAATACTGAGGGTTGCGTTAATTAAGGCCCACATATACCAAGTTTGAAGATGATTTTTTCTTAAATATTGTGCACCAAATTGAATTTTACCAATTTGAGTTCATATTCGTGATAAGCGACCTCGAAAACCTCCATATACCAATCTTGGTCAGAATCTGCTTACATTTTAAAAATAGTGTCCACCATATTGGATCCACCATCTCGAATTTTTCTAATCTGAGTTCAGATTCGTGATCAGCTACCCCGAAAACCCCCATATCGAAATAATGGGTAGAATCTGCGTACATTTTAAAAATCGCGTTCACCATATTTGATGGGCCATCTTGAATTTTTCAAATCTGAGTTCAGATTTGTGATCAGCGACCCCGAAAACCTCCAAATCGTCAATTTGAAGACGATTTCTGGACTTTTTGGACTTTCGTCTGGGTTTTTTTCGGTTTGGTCCTAAAGCGGATGGGTTGGATCACAAGTGAACTCTCGATCGCGCCGTTTAGATCGAGTGGTTACATGTATCATCGGTCCCGCTGGTCTCCCTACTCTTGGGGTCTGGCTGCGCACGCGTTCATCGATTTTCCGCTTGCCTTACTGACCTATATCTCTCAACTTGAATTTGTCTTGTTATCTCGGGTTATCTCTCTATTTCTCATCGGCTATCGCTTTTCTTTTCCTTGTGCAAGGATGATGATGCGGATTCATTGATTTTCAGGTAGCCAGCTGACTTATATTCGCTCTCTAATTACTTCCTTATTTTTGTTACCTTGGTGACGGTTTCAACCGTCTCAATTTTGATTTGAAAATTTTGTTGTACACCGCACGGAGGTTAGTAAAAACTGAAAGAGGTCTGAAAGAAAATATTGCAGTAGCCCAAGCCTAGATTTCAGTAGCTCCTTGGCATTGCAGCCGTTTAAGTTTGAATACCGTAAGTGTCAGTGCCTCAGCATCACTTGGAAGTATAACGCATCATATCGATACCTACGTGATCCAACAGCAGATACGAGCAAAGAGTGAGCAATTAAATTTTTTTTGCATTTGTCCATGAGATATTTTAAATATATTGCAGCCACTCTCATGAGTCCCCAGAGAAAAAGAGGCGGATCTGCATGGTGGCGAACCGGCGGTCACCCCCCCCCCCCCAGGCTTTTTTTAGTCCACTTCACTTTTTTCTTCTTCACAGGAGAAAGGGAAAAATTATAAAATGAAGGTTAATATCTAAATGATTGCAAAAGATTATTCATAATAATCTTCAAATTCATTCATTCACATTGTCCAATGTTCAAGTGTCAATTTGACAGTTTATTATAGCATACATCAGTTTTGACATCATGTTTCACTTTAAGCATGTAACATGAAGTTGCTCCTCAAGTACGGGAAACCATGATATGTAATTGATTCTCAATTTATTACTTTTGTACTTTGGATTTTAAAAAGCGTGATGTATAATTTGAAATCAATTAATTTTCAACGATTTAGTTTCACGAACCTAATTTTAGAATACTTCCATGTTGAACAAAGTTTAGAATTATTTAATTTTTAACGGTTCCATTAGCCTCGAATTCATTATTTTTAAAGCTTTCAATTGAAAATCATATAATTTTCAACGTGTTAGGAATAATTAATCTTTGAAGGTTTACAATATTCAGAATTCTTCAATTTTGACCAGTGTAAATAATAGTGAATGTTTTTTTTTACAGGAATCTCATTTTTTCAATAATAAAGTCTATACAATTACTTTAAATATCGTACGATACTACATGGTATGGTACATCTCAATAAGTTTCATCATCTTGAAAATTTCTGTTATTTCAATTTAAAATTATAATTTTGAATGCGTAATTCTGAAAAAGTTTAATTTTTGAAACCTTGAAACAAAATTTGTTTAGTTTCGAAAGTTTAAATTTGCAAATATTTGTTTGGAAGTTTCTTACTGTTTAAATGCTCAATTAGGAACGTTACTAATTCTGTAATGTTTAGATTGTTAAGCTAGGTTATCTAACCGTATGAAAGTAATTTCAAATGTACAATTCCTAATGTTTTGTTTAGAATGATTAAATTTTTACTGGCATTAAATTTGAACTTAATCAATGTAAGAGGGTGCCAGGTTTTAAATTTCACTATAGAAAAACAAGCATTCGGTTAAAGAGAAATTAAAAAATCAGAGGTTCGATTGATTATTTTATGCGGACCAGTGTAAGGCCGCTCGAGAGACTTCCTGGCATGGTTTCGCAAGAATACGTGTCAGCAAACCGTTAGGTCTTTAAATGGTAAGGGTTTGCGTTTACATTTATGAGCTACTGGGATTGGCTTGATCGTCCGCATATGTTCTCGAAATTCCTCGATAAAAGTATGCGGACTCGAACTGAAATCGTCAGGAAGCACGAATTAGCCGGGAATTCATAGAGTAGTTCCGAAAACGAATTCCGCGGGAGACGAACCGATGTCCAATATGTTAGACCTAAGTCCCAAAAGGATAGTCGAAAGTGATGTGGACCACTCTTTGTCGCTATGGCACACGATGGCTGCTTTTAGACATCGATGCCAGCGCTCAATCATGCAGTGGTGTGGGCGCGATTGCAACCTATTAGTTGTAGCAAGGCTTTGAACATCTCAGCCTCGAATTGTGTGCCCTGATCAGTCGTTAGGGTTTCCGGTGTCCCGTAACGAGCAATCCATTGGTCGAGAAATGCTCTACAGATGGTTAGACCTTCGATGTTACGAAGCGGTATTGCTTCGGGCCACCGATATAAACGGTCAGTTATGGTGAGATAGTAACGATGTCCGTTATTTACCGGCAATGGGCCCACAATGTCCATGTAGACGTGGCGAAAACGGCTGTCTGGTGCTACAAAGTCAGCTGGTAAACGGAGGATGTGACGCGAAATTTTAGTCTTCTGACAAGCCGTGCACAGCTTGCACCAGTCTGCTATGTTTCGACTCATGGAGGCCCAGACGGAGCGCTTCCGCATAACTCGTTCTGTTATTTTGGCGATGGGGTGTGCTTGGTTGTGACAGATATGGAAAATACGTTTTCGCAGTGTCAGTAGAGTGTAGGGGCGAAATGTTTCGCCTAATAATTTGCAAAAGATTGATGACCTCCCGGAGTCCCACTGAATCTTTTTGAGATTGAGGGAGCATTTAGGATCTTTGAGGTGAGTTTTTAGCTCCTCATTAGACTCTTCGGTCTCAGCTAGCACGCAGATGCTGAATCCAGTCGGAATTTGGATAGCCTCTACTCGGCATAAAGATTCGGCCACTCCAGTGAGATGTTCGATCTGGGTGGTAAACTGCGAGATGAAGGCCAGCTGTCGCCGTTGCCGCTGAGAGGCCTTTTCGGACTTTTGTAAAAAAGAAAAAATTAACGGTTCGTTGTCCGTGAAGACCTTGAAGCTTTGTCCTTCTAGGAAATATCTAAAATAGCGAATAGCTTTAAATATTGTCTTTAATTCCCGGACGTATGCGCTGTATTTTCTCTGGGCTGGCGAAAACTTGCTTGAAAAAAAGCCAGTGGCTTCCACTCCCCGTCGTCCCGTTGTTCGAGGGAGGCTCCCATGCCGGAGTCTGATGCGTCGGTGACGAGACGTGTTTCGGCATTGTGAGAAGAATGAGCGAGAAGTATTGCATTAGCCAGGTGATCTGTGACCCTTTTGTCATTTCTACGAGAATCGGTCAAAAACCCATTCAGTGGCTCTTGCATTTGTGCAGCATGAGGTATGCTGCGCCGGTAGAAATTTACCATGCCCAGAAATCTTCTGAGTTTGGCGACGTTCGTAGGCTTCGAAAATTAATTATAGCCTGTACTTTTTCTGGCGTAGGTGAGCAACCCTTCTAGCTAACAGTGTACCCCAGGAATTCTAGTTCCAGTTAGCGAACTGGCATTTAGCCATGTTAATGCAAAGAGAGTATTCTTTTAAATGAGGATATCATCAATATACGTAAATACAAAGTCGAGGTCGCTCGCGGCCTGATGGATATACCTTTGAAAGGTCTGACCTGCGTTACGTAGTCAGAACGTCATCCTCGTGTACTCGAAGAGTCCGAAAGTAGTGATGACGGCCGTTTTTGGGATATCATCGGGCGCGATGGGAATCTGACGATATGCCACGTGCAAATCGATCTTTGAGAAAACTCTCTTGTCGAGCAGGATAATTGGAAAATTGCTCAGATGAGGAACAGGGTACCTGTCCAGGGTGGTTGCAGCGTTCAACCTGCGGTAATCGCCGCAGATGCGCCATCCTTGATTCTTCTCACTGACTAGGTGAATCGGAGAGGCCCAAGGACTACTCGACGGTCTTCAAATACCATCCTTCATTACATTTTTGAAGGTGGCTTTCCCTAAAGCCAGCTTGTCCGGGTGCAACCGCCTTGCTTGGTCGGGAACGGGAGGAGCGGTAGTAATGATGTGGTGCATGACATTATCATTAGGCGTCGCGTTTGTTTCCTGCGAAGATGAGGTGATGTCCGGAAATTCTTGCAGAAGTTTACAAAATGGAGCTGATCGTTCCATCATACTGACTCTAAAAATTGGAGTGGATTTGAGGAAACCCTTGGCGAATAGGCCAGTTTCTGTTTCAACTAGTTTGGTCTCGTGTAGAAAAGGTACCAGGCTGAAGTGAATCAGCAGGTCTGCTCCGATCATGGGATATGGAACTGCGGCTACGCAAACATTCCAATTGAATTCCGGGCGCAAATCTAGGTTTAGCTTGATGCGCCTATTGCCATAGGTATTCACTCGCGAGTTGTTGGCGGCGAATAGGGCTAGTTCGCTGGGTTTCGATTTTGAAGTCTGTGAATCGGCTGCTAGCAAGGACACATCTGAGCCAGTTTTGATCCGGAAGATTAATACGGAATCGCGATCCCGCATGTGGAGACGTTTTGAATTTTTCGCTAGATAGAGAGTCTACACTCGATTTCGCGCTATTAGTTTTCCGATATCTGTTTTTCGTTTTGTTTCCAAGAGCAAGTGGCTTGGAATTTCCGCGAATTTTTGGGGAAGTGAGCATGGTACTAGCATAGGTCTCTTTTATGTTTATTGGAGGATTTGCTACGATTACGAGAGCCACGAGAGTTTGATCGAAACGTTGGACGACTGCGTTGGTGTTCAGATTGGTTTGATTTATTGGTCAATGATTCGACTTGCTTAGAAAGCTGCTTGACGATAGCTGCTAAAGAGTCGATTGGCGATAACGATGTCGTGCACGAATTGACCACGTTTTGAGCGGCGGAGCTTTGCGGTGCTACTGCGAAGGTTTGAACGCCGGATGGTTTTGAGGCTTCGCATAATTTATACGCGAGGGTCGCGAGAGTTGAGAGGTCACTGACCTGCGACATCCCGAGTGAAGCCCGAATGGAGCCAGGGAGTTGATCCAAGAAAATTAATCTGAGCACGTCGACATTACACCCGTTGTTGTTTAGGCTTTTCAATTGATTTAGAATAAGGGAAGGTTTTCCTTCGTTGACCGTTCCCAGGGTATTGACGAAGAGAAAATTTATACAACTGGGCTTTGTAAGATACCAGTTGTCGTCTTTAGAGTTACAGAACGAACATGACCATCTGAGCCCAGATGTACCTGAATCACCCGAGCCAGAGGCCACTTAGTGGGACAAATTTTCTCCTGCAGAACCAATACTAGTTCTCCGTTTTTGACCGGAGGGGTTGGCTTCTGCCATTTAGAGCGAGCTTGCAGTTCATGTAAGTACTCCGACGACCATCTTTTCCAAGAGGATTGGTACATCTGAGTTAAGAGCAGATGAGAAAATATGTAGGAGTCAGAGCGACTAAATCGTTGGGATCGTCCTTTAAAGACACATCGTGTCAAGACGCGCTTCACAGTTTTGTACGACCCGAGAGGATCCAATACTACCTCCTCAAGTAGGACAAGGTTAGTTGAAGACCTCCGTGCAGCATTAACTGATGTCTATTCCTGACAATCAAAGTCGTCAACAGCGCAACAGCGAATTTTTAGATGAGATGTAAGGTCATCTTTCCTCATAGTCCAACACGACATGAGTCAGTCGATCTCCCAATCCTAATAACCCATCAGAGTCCAAAAACGGTAACAGTTTTATTAGCGGACTCGATTTTAAAACTGGCAATTTTCGTTGTAGCTTGATGATGTATTCAGAGAAAGCCCGACGATGAACGTGTCCGATCAGTCCTTTTTGTGCGATTTTAAGATAGGCTGTCGTCGGATGACAAGGCGGCCGTTCGAACTGTTTTCTACGAAGCCGATCAACGAACTGCAAACAGAGAGCAGTGATTCGTAATAGCTTCGTAAACGAAGAGTATTGAGTGGGGAGCCGCTAAGGTGATTCCTGATGGACTAGAGCGGAATGTGTGGTGACTCGTTCCTCTCTATCGACAGAAGGGTCGAGAGTTTCAGTACACCTTGGCCAAAAAATTTCATTTTGGCCAACTAAAACAGGTCCTTGCCACCAAAGCAAATGGTGTTCCAATCAAACGGGTGTTATACCTCTTGATGCGCAATCCGCAGGACTATCTATTCCAGGTATATGATGCCAAACCGCCTCTGGCAGAATACGCTGAATTTCTTAAACACTATCCGATATATATTTCTTCCATCGAAGAGGGTGTCCTCGAATCCAGTCCACACAGTATTCTCAGAATCGGACCAAACATGTATCGGTACAGAAGCAGAGAGAGTCAAGACGGTTCGGACGTGAGATACTAGTCTCACTAGCAAGACAGCGGTACACAATTCGAGCCTAGGAATTGAGGTCTCCTCTAGTCTAGCTACCTTGGTCTTAGCCGTGACGAGAGTCACGCGAGTTAGGTTTGAAGGTGGTAGGATGCGAAGGTACACCACGGCTCCTACTGCCTTCTCCGAGGCATCTCCAAAACCTTTAAGTTCACAGTAGCTACCAGATGTAGAGCCTAGCCAACGGGGAATGGCTAGAGTGAAGAGATCAGGTAGCTCACTTCTGAACTTCGTCCAATTAGCGACTTACTCAGCTTGATGTTGTTCATCTCAACCTACCTTGAGAGCGCATAGACTCTGCATGAATACCTTAGCCTTCTCGATGACTGGTACTAGCCATCCCAATGGATCGAATATGCGGGCTATCTCTCAGAATACCGTTTGTTTTGTGATCCGACTCATCTCCGATAATGAGTCGTTCTGAAAACGTAGGAAATCACAAGAAGGCTGCTATAAAATCCTAAGGGCAAGAAAGTATGGATCCTGTTTGAGTAGAAAAGATGTAGCGTCCACTCGATGTTGATTGGGAACACCCTGTATCACTTCCTCTACGTTCGATACCCACTTTTTCTGTGTGAAACCTCCCGCTTGCAGCAGCAAGTCTACCTGTCTGCGCTTTTCTTGGGCTGTGCTGACGTCATCTGCCCCTGAGAGTACGTCATCGACGTATATCTCTTTTCGTAGAATCTCAGTAGCGAAGGGGTAATCCTCACCCTCATCCTCCGCTAACTGAAGTGGAGTACGTATCGCTAGATACGGCGAAGATGTAAAACCGAAAGTAACGGTTTTCAAGTAATAAGCTTCAACCTCCTGGTCGAGCCTTTCTCTCCTCAGAATTTTTTGGAAGGTTTGATCCTCTGGATGGATCCAAATCCGCCGAAAGATCTTCTCTATGTCCGCGGTGAAGACGACTGAATACATCCACCATCGTAGGATGACATCCGCCAATTCAGTCTTTAGCTTTGGCCCTGAATGTAGAAGTTCATTCAAGGAGACCCCTTTGTCGGTGCGTCGAGAGGCGTTAAAAGCAACTCGTAATTTAGTGCTCGAGCTGTTTTCCTTTATCACACAATTTTGTGGTAAGAAGTAACCCTTGTTGGGTTGCAGATCCTTTAGATTGGAGACGAGTTCGATGTCTCCCAACTCTGCGTACTAATTTATAACGCCGGAGTATTTCATATATAATTCGGGGTCCCTTCGGAAACGTCTTATCATCTGAATGAGAGCCCGATAAGCTGCCGCTCTATTGACAACCGATTCAATTTTACTTGAAACACTTGCAATAAAGTTGATCCCAATAGGTACGTAATAGAGACGCTTAAAATAGATTTCTTCCAATTCCAATCCAAATAATTTGATTCCGAAGGTTTACTCAAGTACCTAATAGAACCTCATAGGGAAGCATTATCTACTTGTACAAAAGTCGAACTTTGGTGAATGTAAATATAAAATCGATATAAAATCGACGCTTTAAAAAATAATTTCCCAAAGAACGTTTTACGAACTTTCGATTGTCAAGAGCATTTGAAAAAATTTATACTTCGATTGTCAAAAGCGTAAAAATCAATGAAAAAGTGAGGTTATGCGAATCAAAAATTGTTCCTTTACTATACTTACCTTCCAAAGTATACACAAAAAATATGAATTTTAAATAAACAAGTAAATTATTTTCAACGAAATAAATTAATTTTTCACAAAGCAGTTGAATTTTCAACCAAAAAGGATGACTTTTTAACAGAATTGTCAAATTTTTAACGAAATACTCGCATTTTTATTCAAGGAAGATGAAATTTCTACTAACTAAAACATATAAATTTTTAAATCAAAAATACAAATTTTCAACAAAAAAATATTTTAATTTTCATCCAAAAAAGATTTTAGTTTGACTTTTCAACATCAAATTATGAGTTTTAAACAAGAAATAAATTTTCTATGAAGAAACTTGCATTTTCAAACCAAAAAGACGAATTTTCAACCAAAAAAGATTTCAATTGACTTTTGAACACCAAAATGTGGAACTCAATAATGTCGTTAAAAAGTCATCCACTTTTCTACCAAATTGTTGAATTTTCAACCAAATAGTTGCATTTTCATCCCAGAAAGATGAAATTTCTACTAAAATAGTTAAATTTTCAGATGAAAAAGACAAATTTTCGAAATAAAACAGTTGAATTTTCATCCAAAAAAGATTTCAGTTGACTTTTCCACACCAAAATATGAATTTTAAACAACAAGCAAATTTTCTACGAAATAGTTGAATTTTTAACTAAACAATTGAATCTTCCACAAAACAGCTGAATTTTCAATAAAAATGATGACTTTTTAACAAAATTGTTGAATTTTCGAACGAATAATAAAATTTATAACTAGAGAGATAATCTTCTGAAGGAAGCACTGCAAAAAAAAAAGAAATATAAATACAAAGCAAATAAATTACTGACAAGAATATTATATATCAAAATTACAGCACAATTTCATTTTAAAAAAACCTCTCAGAGCAGGTCGGATGGCTGCCCCCCCCCCCCCCCCTCCTCTAGGGGAGGGGTAGCCTGCTCGCGTGCCTATAAAAAGCGCTCAGTTAAATACGCCGTACGTATACCATTTACGAACTATTCGCAGTTGTGAAAGGTCGTGTTTCTCAGCAAAGTAGGTAAGTCAAATTAAAGGAACAATAATTTGAAATACATGTAAAAAATGCAAAAACTGATCCAAACTTTGAATAAAATTACTCCTATCATACAAATTTTAATTGAAATCAGATAAATTTCGCTTAGATCCAGATCAATAATACAGTTGAACAAAATAATGAAAGGAATAAAACTCAATCTTTTCAAGTTTAAAGATGATTCTATATTTTGCGGATAAGAAAATTTTTTTAATTAAAAAAAAAATTGATTAGACCGAATCCATTTGATATCAGGCCGGCTCTACCCTTGATGTCGCAGAATCTTTCGGGGTTGAAATTGCGTGGTTTTTTTAATGAAATTAGGCAATAACTATTTTTCTGATTTCAAAAAAAAAAAAAAAAATTTCAACGAAGTTTGCGTATTTGAATTTTGCGAGGAGGAATGCATTCGCCAAAATAGTTCAATATCAAGTGAAAAAACTGTTGAAAGTTTATTATTTATAATCATAATTAAACAATAATTTTAATTTTAGTATTATTTGAAGTAAACTTTAAACTACAACTAAACTCAAATAACTAGTCTTAAATTAAAGTAAGTTTTTAACGTGTTTTATTTTGCTAATAATCATTAGTGTTACAAACAATAAATAGTTCTCTCAATAGTTAAAGTTAAACAATTACAATTTTTTTAGCCAAATCATCATATCGAATTAAAATTAAACTATTTGGAGAAAAACCGTCGCCATTCTGTCAATTTTTAACCTTTTTTTTTAATTTTTCGGTGGATTTCGACATTAAGAAAATTAAGATTATTTGATATAGAAAAATACATATCCAGTAGAATAAAAAACGTTGAAATTCAAGTTATAAATAATTGCGTATTTTTAATATTGATAGGTGCAGTCAGGTACTTTGTAATGCAGTAATCGTATACCAGAACTGAAGTAAAAATATCAAAGGCGTTCTTAGAAAATGATAATTTCATCATAGTATATACATATATGTATAACATCCGGATGTGGTTTAAAAACACATGACATTCCAGTATGGAAACAATTTATTTTTAATTCTTCAATTAAAGAAGCATTTCATTTAATTTCAGGCAAATTTTATTCATCAAGGGGTTGACAATAACGACACTTTATTTATTTACAAAAAATATATATTATAACATTCTAAAAACTAGAAACGAATTTCTTCTAATTGAAAGAAAAATCTAGTGCTGATTTGTGACGTAAACATAGATTTTAAAATTCCAAAATTGATAGTAAAGCTGTAAAATTAAAAAAATATTTTGTTAAGGAGAATTTTTTCAAGTCTATTTTGAAATTTCCTAATTTTTTAAATGTTCTAATTTCAAAAATAGCAATGTGGATTTTTATATTATCATTTGCTACTCTCATTATAAAAAAAAATAATTCCATAACAATAGACAAATCAAGTATGTGTTATTTAGCGTTAATTTCCTGACGTGTTTTAAATTTATTTTCATGTAAAGTTCTCATAGTTATTCAAAATCATAGGTTTGTGCTGATTATAGAATTATTTTTCCATAATATATAATACTGATTATTTTAATTCATTTTTCAGAAAACAATCTTCAAACTTGAAATTAAAATGGCAGAAAAAAGCGCAACTTTGGAAAAGTTAAAGAATTTGGAGTGCCCTTTCACTTGGAAACTGGATGAAATAAATAACATTGTGAAAGAACATGAAGAGTCAAAAACTCACGATGATGAAAATCTCGTTCCCATTTTGAAGTTTATGCGCTTGGTAGTAAATGTTTACGAAAGTGTATTGAAGGATGACTTCACCAAATCTCGCGAATGGCTGAAGTGGGCGGAAAAAATATTGGACGAAATGAAGAAAGACGAGTAGGACCAAATTATTTTATTATAATTATAATGATTACTATTATATGTCATTTATAATTTTACTAGCATCATCAATCGCTTTCCGATTTTAGGGGAAAACAATTTAAAATTTTAAATATAATTTTCCTACACTGAGCGAAGAATTCCCCAGTGGTTCGGGTTTACACCCCAATAGTTGCGGTGGTTTCTCTTTTTTTCTGTTTCACACGAAGGATTGGTTCGCTCGCCCCAACGAGTCGTGCGAGCACCCCAACCATTGGGGTGCTCACCCGAAGCAGCAGCGGCCGAACTGGTGGGGTGCGCGCCCGAATGGTTGGGGAGCTTGTACACATGATTCGGGAGATTCGAGTCGTCCACCGCGTTGGATGTTGCGCGTTCGACGTTTGCGCATGTTCGCTAATGGCCGCAGCTGATAAGCATCAGGCTCTTCCCGAATGTCACTGTTTCTAGTTTATGTCAATTTTATTATTCATGTGCGAGATGTCAGTGGAATACAGTGTAAACTAGTTATCTGGTTTTTCTTTCTGTAATCATTAACGAAGGTAAGAGAAATATAAAATCTTTTTTTTTCTCCAGAATTATTTCTGTATATATACAGAAATAATTCTTCGTTAATGAACCTTCGTTAATGATTATCCAAAGAAAAACCAGATAACTAGTTTACACTGTATTCCACTGAAATTTTGCACATGAATAATAAAATTGACATAAACTAGAAACAGTGATATTCGGGAAGAGCTTGATGTTTATCAGCTGCGGCCGTTAGCGAACATGCGCAAACGTCGAACGCACAACATCCAACGCGGTGGACGACTCGAATCTCCCGAATCATAGGTGCAAGCTCCCCAACCATTCGGGCGCGCCTTCCACCAGTTCGGCCGCTGCTGCTTCGGGTGAGCACCCCAATGGTTGGGGTGCTCGCACGACTCGTTGGGGCGAGCGCACCAATCCTTCATGTGAAACAGAACAAAAGAGAAATCACCCCAACTATTGGGGTGTAAACCCGAACCACTGGGGAATTCTTCGCTCAGTGTATACGATTATTGAGAAAATTCAAAAAGAGTTTCGATATCTAAAATCAAAACTCCAACAAGAAAGTCCATTTTCAAGCAAATAGTTGAACTTTTAACCAAAAAAAAGATTGATTTTCAACAAAAAATGTAATTCTTGATATATTCAGGCTGAACATTTTTTTATTTTAAATCATCAAGAGTTGAATTCATCCAAAAAACACGTCTTTTCAACAAAATAGCTGAATCCTCAACCAAAAAAGACTAATTTTCAACCAGTTGCATTTAGAACCAAAAAAGGTGAGATTTTTACCAAAAGAGACGAATTTTCTACAAAATAATTTAATTTTTTCACCCGAAAATATAGTTTCAAACAATGAGATGAATTCTCAACTAAAATAATAAATCCTGAACAAAAAAAGATTAATTTTTACCAAAGTGCTTCAACTCTTAAGCAATGCAAGTAATTGAATTTTCATCCAAAACACATTAATTCTCAACGAAAAATGTAATAGTTGATATTTCAATCAAAAATGATTCTAATTTTAAATTAAAAAAAGAAGAATACATCGAAAAAAGGCGAGTTTTCAATGAAAGAGCATAATCTGCAACCAAAAGCCGATTATTTTTCAGAAAAAGGTGAATATTCAACGAAGAAGATTAATTTTCCGCCAAAAATGACGATTTTTCCACAAAATAGTTAGATTTTCAATAAAAAACTTTTGACTAAAATGATGATTCTTCAACAAGAAAGTGAATTTTTAACAAATCGAATGTTTCACCAAAAAATATGAATTCTCAAGGAAAAATATAATAATAAAATAAAATTAAAATTGTTTAAAAATATTTTCAAATTTTTAATTATTTGTGTTTTAAACATTCTAAATATTTTTGAAAATGATTTCAATTTTTTTTCAACATTTTGTTTCAATTCTGCGAACCTAAAAAAATGGCTTCAAAATCTTCCAGATTGCTTTATGATAATTTTGGAAATATTTCAAAATTTATTCAAAAATCTTTCAAAATCTACATTTTCTTTAAAAAAATGGATATATTTCCAAATTTTAAATTATCGATGTTTTAAGACTTCTAAATATTTTGGAAAACGATTCGAGTTTTTCCTAACGTTTTGTTCAAATTCTGCGAACATAAAAAAATCGTCTAAAATCTTCCAGATTATTTCATTATAATTTTGGAAATTTTTTTTTTAATTCTTTCTAAATATTCTATCAAGATTAATTGTGGTAAATAGAAAACCATTTAACATTTAATTTAAAAATATTTAAAAATATTTAAAATTCTTCTTTAAAATTCACTTCCTTTAATTTTTTTTGAAATATTTTCAAATTTTTAATTATTTATGTTTTAAAACTTCTAAATGATTTTGAAAATGATTGGAATTTTTCCTAACATTTTTTTATTCTGCGCACATAAAAAAATTGCTATAAAATCTTCCCAATACTTTTTTGATAATTTTGAAAATGTTTTTCAATATTTTCAAATATTCTCTTTAAATTAATTTTTGTACATGAAAATACATAAAAAATTTTCACTGGAATCTTAAGAATTTTTCTATTATTTATATTCAAATTTATTTCAAAATCTTCAAAAATCTACATTTTTTCACACTTCTAAATATTTTTGTAAATGATTCGAATTTATCTTAATTTTTGTTAATTTCTACGACCATAATAGAGTTGCTCTGAAATCTTCCAGATTCTTTTATGATAATTTTTAAAATCTTTCTACATCTTTTTGAATATTCTCTTTAAATTCATTTGTGTAAGTAAAAAACCATTAAAAATTTTTCCCTGGATCTTAAAACAATTTTTTCGTTCTCTTGAAGCATTTCAAAATCCTTAAAAAGCTTTCAAATTTATTTCAAACTCTTTAAGAATCTACATCTTCTTTAAAAATTTTTGAAGTATTTCCAAATTTTTAATCATTTATGCTTCAAGACCTCTAAATATTTAAAAAAAAGATTCGAATTTTTCCGAACATTTTTGAAAAATCTTTCTAAATTAAAAAAATTGTATCAAAATCTTCCAGATATTTTTTCGATATTTTTAGAAATCTTCCGAAATATCTTCAAATTTTTTTAAATTTCCTTCGAAAATCAACGTTTCAATAGAAAAAGTCATTTTAAATTTTACCAGGAATCTTAAGAAAATTTGTTTATTCTCTTCAAACCTTTTAAAACCTCCTAATTTCTTTTTCGAAGTTTTAGGAAAGAATAGGAAATATTCTTAAATCTCTTTCAGTTTTCTCTCAAAATTCATTTTTAAAAAAATCATTTGAAATTTTCCCATGAATCTTGAGAAAATTTCGTATTGCTCTTGAAACCTTTCAAAATTCTCAAGAAGCTTCTTTTTTCAAAATCTTCAAAAATCTACATTTTGTTTCAAATTTTTTTAATCTTTTCAAGATTAAAATGATTTTGGAATCTGTTCAGAACTTCTACAAAATTTTAATATCTTTTGAAATAATTCAAAGTTTTCCGAAAAATTGTTAAAATCCTGGAAAACAAAAAAAAAATCCTCTTAAAATCTTCCAGATTCTTTTTCAATATATTTTAAAATCTTTGAAACTTAAAATTACCGTTTATAAATAAAACCTAAATCATTTAAAATTTTCCCGGAAATCTTATTGTCGGTGCCGGTAATTTTTTTGTTTGTTACTGGTACCGACATTTTTACCTTTTTTGTAAGAGAAAACATCGTAAATTTAGACATTCTAAGTTTTTGTCCATTATTTGATTTTTCTTATCTCTTTAAAAGTGTGAAAAAGTTTACAGATCATAGTCCAATATTTTCGATATATTGGTTAACATCACTTTTTTTAGATGGAAAATGGTTCAGTTTGTTACATTTTCAATGACGCTCTTTTTTTCAAAAGCTTCGAAAATTCGATCTTGAAAATTTACATATCAATCAATTTGAATTTGAATTATACAACTAAGAACGATTTAAATTTTTATTTTAAAAATTTAAATTGTTTTAATTTTTGATCATGCAACGCGACATTTTTTGTACAATTTATCTTTTTTTATGGAAAATAGAAATATTTCTTCTTCTCACGACTACTTTGCTGACTCCGCATTGAAACCGATATCTCAAATCTAACAAAGTTACATTACTTTAAATACTTCTGACAAATTCCTAAAAATTTGTTTCAGAGACATTCAATACATATCTCTAGAAGTGCTAGAAAATATTCTAAACGGAACAAAGTGCCATCTCGAAATGAAGTCAAAAAATTTCAAAAAAGTGGAAGAGATTCTCAAAATGATTAAGGAAATCGATTATTCCACAAATCCAAAAGCCAGAAGTACACTCAATGGATGTAAAAGTTTGGCTTGGTCAAAGTACGAAGAATCAGGAGAAAGAGGAATCGGAAAAGCAGTCAATTTTGCTAACCTGGCAATCAGGGATAATCCAGAATTTGCTGCTTGGTATTTTATTCAGGGTAAAAATTTGAGGCGTCAAAGAAGAGGCCCACAATATTATTCACACCCTTGCGCAGAAGAAATTAAAGCCTTCGAAAAAGCGTACGAGTTATCGCCAAAACATATTTATGGAATCTATGTTGCTTTAGTCTATAAAGAGCAAAAAAATTATCCTCGGGCTTTAGATATATACGAGAAAATATACAACACAAATCCAGAGAGTTGTACCATACGATTGCGACTCGCTCTTGGATTTATTAGAACACGAGGATCACGTGAATTATTACTTGCAGGAAAGTGTCTTGATTTTGTGGAAGAGAGGTCTCCTGAAGATTGCATGTATCTTCATTACAGAGGAGTGTATTTGCAACGCTTGAAAAAGTTCGATGTAAAATTTAGATTTATATTGTAAAATATATTAACAACAGTGTTGGGTGGGTTACCTTTTTTAGTAGATACATAAACGTTTATTTTCCAGCCTGCTGGCCTTAAAAAATTGACTTACTTACACTTCCTTATCTCTAAGCCGCAAGCTCTTATCGCCTTGCCTTCCTCGCTTCACCTTGCCTCGCTCGCATGTCCCTACTTTTTCGCATTGCCTCGCATGCCATCCTCTGTTTTCGCTCTAATACCTGCTACTTGTATACTATTTACAATATTTACATCTTACTCATATCTACTTTCTCTCCTATTTACAATCTTTCCGTCTCCATTCCTCTTCCTCCTTCCTTCTCTTCATCTCGATCTTACCCAACACTCCCTTCACCCATGCTACTGCCCTTTCCCCCCCCCCTTTCATGCATGAATACCACCATGCTTATCTCACTCCTTTCCATCTCCACACACTCCACCAACCAGTGCTCCACTCTTACTCCACATCCCCTTCTCCCGAAAGAGCCAGAACCTATTGAAACCCTCCATGCAACCACACCTCATCCTCGCTATAAGCTCCTGACTTCCTTCCTCGTGCATCCTTCTCACTTCATCCATCCGCAGTCCATTCATTCTGAAATACCTTTCCCTCTCAGCCTCCATCTTCCCAACCCCTCTCCTGTTCTCCTTCTCCGACCAGCACTCCCTAACCAGTCTACTCCACTCCTCTTCCAAAAATTTCTCCTCATATTTACACGCCCTGCTCGCTGCTAGAATCCCTACACTCGTTCTGCCCGTCTCCCTCCTGACAATATACGTAGGTGTGTTCCTTGACAACCCCAAGGTCCACTTTACATACCTCTCCTGCGTTCTATTTACCCCTTCACATTCCTTCCACCCCCACACCTCTATTTCCATACAATAGCACACACATCACTAGCGAATCAAACAATTTCATTCTCCGTCCAAAATCATCTGCGAATAGCTTCTTTCCCAACCCCCAAACCTGCCTCATCATCCCATTCGCCCTCCTCACTCTGTCTTTTATGTGACCATCCACTCCTTCATTCCTCCGAAACACGAAGCCCAAGTACACAAACTCTTTCACCTCTTACACGTCCTTTCCCTTCCACGCCCACTTTCCTCCCTTATCCCTCCCCCCTCCTTTTCTGAACACCTTGGACTTTTCCGCATTCAGCTCCAACCCCTTCTTATCCAGGTATATTCTGAACCTCTTCATCATCCCCTTTAAGACCTCCTCGCTATTTGCCAGCAACACTATTTCATCTGCATACGCTAGTGACCAAATTTTAACCCCTCCTATCCTGAGTTCTCCTACCACCCCGGCCTCCAGCTTACTTTCCATATCCGCAATCAAAATCGCAAAAAGCGTTGGGCTAAGTGGACACCCTTGCCTTAACCCCCTATCAATCCAGAATCCCTCCGAAATCCCCTCCTCTCCTCTTACCTTGTCTTTGGTCTCTTCATATATCTCCCTTACCCTTTCAATTAGGTCTCTCTCTACTCCCCTGTCCTCCATCGCCTCCCACAACCTCCCCCTATCCACCAACGGAAACGCGCCTTTGAGATCCAGAAAAAACGCGTACACTCTCGTCCCCTTCTTCGCTAATTCTCTATCCACCACGCGCTGCAGAACGTAGATATTGTCGATAGTACTCTTACCCGCCCTAAATCCCGCCTGCATCTCCGGCAATATTCCTTTCCCCTCGACATCCTTCCGCAATCTCTCTGCCACCACCATCGCGTATACCTTATACGCCGTATTCATTAGAGTAATCCCTCTATAATTTTCCTGCGTATCTCTATCTCCTTTCTTATACAGTGGCACTATTAACCCTTCTCTCCACCCTCCTGGGAATTCCTCGCCCCTCCATACTTTCTTCACTACCTCCTTTAGCCTCTCCCTAACCTCTTGTGTACTAAACAGCCATGCTTCGTTCTATACCCCATCCAGCCCTGCTGCTTTTGACCTTTTCAACTTCCTTATCTGCTTCTCTATCTCATCGTCATTCACCTCCTCCATCTCTGCCTCCCCCGTTCTTCTAATTCCCCCATCCGTCTTCCTTGAATCTGAGCCCTGGAATGATTCTTTTAAAAATTCCCTCCACTCCTCACTCCCTATCTTCTCACTGACCCCCACCCTACGCTTCCTAAACCTATTTATTATCTTCCATACGCCCCCTCTGTCTTAACATTTGCTAACTCCTCTTCCAGATCTTTCTCCTTTTCCGGCTCTTTCTTCATAAAAATCAATCTAAACCCCTTCTTCATCTCTACGTACTCCTCCCTTCTCACATTACCCTCTTTCCACTTCTTGTACTTCCTCTTCACCTTCCTTTTCATCTTTTTACATTCCCTATCCCACCACGGCTTCACCATTCCTTTCTTCTTCTTTCTAAATACCTTCTTTTGCACACACCCTTTCACCTTCTCTTTAAGATCCTCCCATATCTCTTCCACCGACTCCCCTCCAAAGCGTTACAGCTGATAGGGTAACTTCAAGTTACCTAAAAAGTTACTTTTTTCACTTCCTTAATTTTATATTTAAAAATCGAAATAACGAAGATGATTATAAATAAAAACGAAACCTAGAACGAATTAGGCTTAAAATGTTTTAAATTTCGGACAAAACATCTTTTGTAGGATTCAATTTGAAACGCTTTAAATTCCTATAACGTTTCAAGTAAAAATATTGCATTTTCAACAAAATAGATGACTTTTTAACAAAATAGTCGAATTTTCAACCAAAAAGATAAATTTTCAACAGAAGGGTTGAATTTCCAACCATGAAAGATTTGTCAGTCATATTTTTCAACCAAACCGTTTTTTTTTTTAAACCACAAAATATGAAATTTTTTTACCGAAATAAATGGATTTTTAAACCAGAAAGAACACTTTTGAACAATAGAGTCGAATTCCCAAGCCAAAATGATAAAGTTTCAACAACAAAAAGTTCCTTTTCAACCAAATAGTTTGAATTTTTACATAAATAGTTAAATTTTAAACAAAATATATCAATTTTCAACCAAATAATCAATTTTTAATACCGAAAATAATAATTTTCAATATAAAAATGTAATGTTTTACCAAATAGTTGAATTTTTACCATAATATTTTAACCTTATACCCAAAGAGATGAATTTTCTACTAAAATTATGAAACCTCAAGTAAAAAAATGAATTTTTAACCAAAACAATAGGTCAAATTTTAACCAAGTAGTTTCATTTTTAAACCAAAAATATGAATTTTTGATCTGAAAATATATTCCATAAAAAATGTCAGTTTTTAGTCAAATAGTTGAATTTTCAATAAAAATAGATGATTTTCTACCAAGAAGATTAGC
The DNA here is from genome assembly GCA_932178445.1 of Andricus quercusramuli. Classification (NCBI taxonomy): domain Eukaryota; kingdom Metazoa; phylum Arthropoda; class Insecta; order Hymenoptera; family Cynipidae; genus Andricus; species Andricus quercusramuli. The sequence goes on from CAKNXH010052863.1 coordinate 40,011, forward strand.
TTTCCTACGAAAAAGACGAATTATCAGTCAAATTACATAAAAATAAAAAAAAAATTCAACCAAAAGCAAAATAAATTTTTAACAAACTAGTTCAACTTTCAACCAAGAAGTTAAATTTTTCACTAGAAAATACAAATTTTCTACAATGTAGCTGAACCCTCTGTACGAAATTTTTCTACCAAAAGAGATGAATTTTAAAACCAAAAACAACACTTTTCAAGAAAAAATCTGAATTTTCAAACCGAAAATATGACTTTTTAACAAAAATATCAAAATAGATGAATTCTCAGCGAAAAATATAATAGATGATATTATTTAAACCAAACAAGATTTTAATTTGAAATCAAACACAGTTGAATTTAATCAAAAAAGACCAATTTTCAACAAAGTAGCTGAATCTTCAACCAAATCAGATTAATTTTCCACCGAAATAGTTGAATTTTCAACTAAAAAAAGATGAGATTTTGTTGACAAAAGAAGAAAGAAAAAAAATTTTCACTAAATTGTTGAGTTTTTAAACCAAAAAGACAAATTTTTTACAAAACAGTTTGATTTTCAAACCGAAAATATGAATTTTGGACAAAAAAAGTTACCTTTAAACCAAACAGTTGAATTTTCTAATAAAATACATCAATCCTCAACCAAAATAGATGAATTCTTAACGAAAAATATAATATTGGATATTATTTTATCCAAAAAAGAATTTAATTTCAAATCAATCACAGTCGAGTTTGACCAAAAAAGCTGTACAAAAAACATAAAGGAACTTTGAAGTAACTAAAATTAAGTTCCAAGATACTGAAAAAATCGTAACTACATTACGTTACATGTTACTTTTTAAAATAGTAACAAAGTTACCCTAAAAGTTGCAAATATCGTAGGGGAGAGTGGGGAGTTGTGGGCCACGCTTTGTTTTCAAAACATAACTTCTATGAACATCGATAGATTGTCAATGTATGAGCTGGTATTTGTAGTAAACTTCTCAATACATCAACTGGAGACCACAATTAATAAAATTCGTTAATGCGCGAAAAATATTTAGGATGACATAAATCTTATAAAAATCGATATTTGTGATTTTGGTGGGGAGTTGTGGGCCAGGACAAAAAATAAAAGAAAATGGCATATTCCAGTAGTTTATGTTTACTAAATTTGCAGTAGATTAAAATAAATGATTTTGAAAAAATTGAAAAAAAATTATTCTGATTCACAATGTATGGAAGTGTAATATCCGATCCTCATGTTGGCACATTTCAAGTGCACGGCACGATCGCACAGGTTGCAGTGAACTGTGTTGTTCCGATTTACAATCTTTGGCATTGTGCCCTTGCAGATAATGCAAAAGTCTTTTCAGAATAAGAGAAAAGAAGTTTCACTTAAAAAATTGGAATACGCATTAAGAACGTTTGGCCCACGACTCCCCACTAATGGTGGACCACAACTCCCCACAGCCGACATTTACGAAATGACCGAATTGCCATACACACAATGAATGTTTTACCGAAATTGTTTGATTGAATTTAAAGCCAATGGCTCAAGGAATATTTTGGAATAACGTGCCTTTGAAATCTGCTGTAGAACGGGCCTTCGAATATCAACCACTTGAGTTGTACAAAAACTTTTATTTTGATTTCTTTAATCAACAATGTGAAAATACTAACTACGCGTGTTGAGACTATGAGTCGAGTTCACAAAGTGAGCTCACACAAAGAGAGTCTTTTGGCAGCGGTTAAAGCAGTCCTACCACCCACAACATGGCGGAGATTGAGGTGGCCCACGACTCCCCACGGCCCACAACTCCCCACCGTCCCCTAACTTTTCAGAAACTTAGTTACTTGTAACAAGTTACTACCCAACACTGTTTAACAACTAATATAACCTTATACGTTGTATAAATATTAATTATTGTTTTTTAGGAAGCTGCTGATTATTATTTGAAAGCTTCGAAAGACTTTAACTACGGTGCAGAAATGTCTTTCCTGAAATGCAAATTCAAGCAAACAGACAATTACGATTTCATTACTCATTTGCAAAAAATGATTAAAAAATATGATTCCACTGATGAACGCAGAGAAGTAGATTTGTTGTTGCACACCGCAGGATGTTTTTTCTTTCTCAAGAAAGATATTCCAAATGCTGCTAAATATTACTTTCAAGCTTTTGAAAAAGATCCAAAAAGTAAATTATTCGAGGTTTGCATTCATATTTTTTATCTTTAACAGAGTGGCCGTCGTAATTGAGGAAAACAAATCTCGGTTTTTTCCCGGGGCGCAAACATTTTTCACGTTTATTGAAAATAGAAAATTCGAACTCTCAAAACTAAAAACATATTCATTCGAAGGAATCAAAACCGAACTGGAAATTAGAGCACTCAAAGTGGGACTCTTTTGAATTTTTAAATTTTTAAATTGAAGCTAAAGAAATTTTTAATTTAAACGCACAATTAAAACGAACTTTCCAATTAAACAATTTTAAGTTAAATAATTAAACAATAAAAATGTTAGGCGATATAATCTTACCCTTTGAACATCTACGTTTAAACATCCATTTTTCTCCGTGCTCAGTGACACAGACTTTCTCAATTGAGTTTTCTAATACATTATGTTCTATAATCTATATCGCAGTTTTGGTGCCCTATAACTTCATTTTCTAATAATTCTTCAAAAGAGTCTATCAAAACATCTACTATCCCGTCTGTATCATATAGCATTCCACGTTTGCTGTTTCTCATGCTGCCGAACTCTGTACTTTTACTTCCCTTCATCTTTTTAAATAATAGTTTCTTGCTTGCTTCAAAGTCGTTTTGTATTTTCTTCTCTTCTTCTGTTTTGATTTTATCGTCACTTTCCTTGACTAGTCGTTTAACTCTCCCCTTTTTGTGTCTGTAATCATTTTCAAGTCTATTCCTCCCCTCATCGCTAAGATTTGTGATGTTCAACGTTCTCTTCTACACTTCTTTCTTTTCTTGTCGGGCTGCCCGCGCGTCGTATGGTGGAGAGTCTAGTTATAACATTATAACGTCAGTCCCACCAAACTTTGGTTTGTTTGTAAGTAAATACTCATCTTGAACTTATTTTGAATAGGACTATATCATGTGATATGAAGTTTGTGATATTTCGTGTGATTGTATAGACTTTCCTTCTAAAAATTTGTAAAATTCCCGGTCCAAAAATGAATACAGTAATTTCCCGGTTTTTCCCGGTCTTAAATAATTTCCAGTCCAGCGGCCACCGTTTAATTATTTTTACATCAAATACTGAGTTTGTTTTAAATGTTGCCTTCCTTTAATTTCAGAGTCATCCTTTTGTGCTTTCTTCAGAAAGTATAAACATTTATAACCTGCTGAAAAATGAATTTTTTCCCGCAGCTGAACAGAAAAAAGATTTGGATTCTTTTACGAAAGAAGCATGCCTCAAGCTGAAAAAGTACTGCGATCGCGATCTTCACAATTTCGTAGAAAATTTTCAGAGTTTGAAATTGAAGAACTGAAATTGTTTTGAGAAATACCTACTAATTTTTTTTTGCTCACTAAGTTTCTATAATAAGGTGCCTTTAACGTTCAGAATGAAATCTGAATATTTTTATTTTATTGCTTTGACAATAAAGTTTTCATTTCATAAAAACTTATTAATAACATAGGTTAATTTTGAATTATAATACGACGAGAACTCAAATGCAGTTTTATACGTAATACATTTGTATATTTTTACTACGTTTGCAGAAATAAACATTGAATTATGATTTGCATATTTACTTTTTTTTTTAATATGATACAAGTTGAAGCAAAAAGCTAATGTATGGTTTGTGAGAAAATTCTTTGTTCACTAATAATCTTTTATCTATTCCAATATTTTTCCTTCCCAATTTCTCCAAGTCTTCCTGCCAATTACCCTATTGCTGAATACCTTTTTATCAAGGCATCTTCGTCTCGTGAGAGCATGTTACTTGGTGTGATTTACAAACCTCCTAATGCTTCCTATGTAGGTAACTTGAGACTGACAGTTTTGACCTCATACCAAATTATAATAACATTGTACTTACTGGTGACCTAAACACTAATCTTAATGCCACCAACAATTTAACTAACTATTTAAAATCAGTAGTGTTCTCTGCCGGATGATCTATATTTCCCCATAATACCACGCACCACTCCGATCATTCCAGTACATGGATTGACATGATGATTGTTGATGATCTAGACAAGGTAATCTCTTCTACACAACACTCAATCTCATTCCTCTCGAACCACGACCTTACCAGCATTCAGTTAGTTTTTCGTCTAACTGAATTTTTAACTATAGCCTTCGATAAATTTGTGCCTCTTCATACCCTTAAAGCAAAAAAGAAGTCCACTCCTTAGATTACATCTTTTATCAAAGACTTGATGAAAGAAACAGAGAAAAAACGCAGATTGGCTAAAAGAACAAAAAATAGTTTTATTCAAGCCGAATTTCGTAAGTTGAGAAACTTAGTTCAAACCAAAATCAGGGATACATACAATCAATACAATTACAATTCTATTAAAAACAGGAATAAAAATGAAAATATCTGGTTTCTCTTAAGACTACTTGGACTTATTCCTCCAAAACACTTGGCTCCCGATAACAGTTTTTCCCCCGCAGATCTTTTAACAGCCTTCACCACAAAATCCGTACCCCTTGCAAAAAACACTCCTTCCTCGTTCGCAGTTCCATCTACCTTCGATGATACTAAATTATTCTTTTCTGACATATCGCAAGAAACTCTAATGAAAAAACTCTTAGAGGTAAAATCAAATGCTCTAAGTTGTGATGGTATCTCAATCAAAATGATTCGCTTAGCTTTACCAGTCATTTGTCCTATTCTTTTGCATATCTATAATGCATCTCTACAGTTGGGAATATTTCCTGATACTTGGAAAAAGCGATTATTCGCCCTGTTCCGAAAATTTCTAACCGTATACCTCTCCCAAAGATTTCCGCATGATATCGATCCTCTGTGCCTTGTCTAAACCTTTCGAACGCATAGTCGATCAGCAACTTACTGCACATATTGAAACTAACAATTTAATGGACCCAATGCAATCTGGGTTTCGTGCCAGACTTCTCTTATAGTTCTCTTACAGCTACACTTGAAGTAACTTCTGACCTTAAATTGGCAATTGATAGAAGGGAAATAACGGTTGTTGTCCTTTTTGACTTTTCCAAGGCCTTTGATACAGTTTACCATAATTTACTATTGTCTTGGCTCAAATCACCCCACCTCTCAAATATGGCTGTGAAGTGGTTTGAATCTTATCTTAGTAATCGCTCTGAAAGAGTACAAATCAGCAATGGCGAGCGTTCTGACTGGGGGGAGGTTAAGAATGATGTCCCTTAAAGTTCCACGCTTGCACCTACTCTATTTAATATTTAGGTATACATCTGAACTTGGTAGTGAACTTCGACATTGCAACTATCACAAATATGCTGATGATTTCAAGTTTTACCTCTCCGGGCCTATTGCCACTCTTAAGAGCTTACTTCAAAAGATACAGGAGGATATTGATTTGGTGGTGCATTGGGCCTTGACAAACGGTCTCACTCTAAACCCTGCTAAAACTAAGGCTATAATCATAGGACCTGCTTCCTCTCCTTCAATTGCAACCTTGCCTCCTCTCTCGATCGATGGGCGTCTCATTCCCTTTGTGGATTCTGTGAAAGATTTAGGCTATATTCTTAATCGCTCTCTTACATGGAATGAACACGTTGCGGATATCTCAAGGAAAACCTTTAGAGTCCTCCAACAGCTTAACAGGAATAAAGAATCACTTCCTACTCCAACGCGTATCTTCCTAGTTAAAAGCCTGATCCTTCCTTTCTTTGACTGTGGATGTGTGGTATATGACGATATTACTGATGAGCTGAATACTAAGCTTGAGCGTACGCTTAATATGCTTGCATTAGGTTCATCTATAACATCCCTAAAGGTGTTCGCACAAGAAAATCCGTTGCAGTGCACTGGAGACGTCTCACAGACGTGCCGTCCGCGCACGACACATAACGCCAACCAATCGCGTGCAACCTGCCGTGCTGCTACGGCCCGTGGCAGCACGTACTCAAGTGAGTTGCGAACTAGTGTGAGTAGCGACATACTTCTGTACGTCACCGCTCGGACCGCAGCAGCACGACAGGTTGCACGTGATTGGTTGGCGTTATGAGTTCGTGCGCGGACGGCACGTCCGTGAGACGTGTCCAGCGCACTGCAACGGATTTTCTTGTGCGAACACCTTTAAAGTGAACATATTACTCAGTATAGAGAAAGAGCAGGACTCCTTAACGTCGCCAAAAGAAGACAATTTTTCACGGGTATTTTACTTTATACCCTATTCAGTAATGAAGCCCCGCAGTATCTTCTCAACCTCTTCAATTTCATTGACAAAGATCAACCAACACATTCCAAACTCCATGAAAGGAAAACAGTATTAAAAATTCAGCCACATCCCACGTGTAAAATGCAAAGGTCCTTTGTTATTCGTGGTGCTCGCCTTTGGAACAAACTACCTATAACCATTAGAAATGCACCTTCACAATTTCAGTTTAGAAAACTCCTTTTTGATTACTTATTGAACACATCAAATCCTACCCTCGAAGTCACACATTGGTAACATTTAAATTTAATCTTATAAATCAAAGACGGGAGAGAAATATGAGTAATATTTGTTAAATAAAATGTAACTAAATGGTACGTGACTTAATTATTCTTCACAGTGTAATTTGACACAAAAAAAGTTCCCGAGGCACCGAATTTTATTTTGGGCTGAAGAATTAACAATTCGATTTGAATTTTCCATTAAAAGAAGGACTACATTACTTAATTTTCCTTTTATTAAATTCAGCCTGTCTTTTTTCATTCTAATGTCAAAAAGCAATGATTTATGTTTTCTTAACGCCTTAATATTAATTAGTTTATTTAGTGCCACTGCTGTTGTACTTGAAAAAATTATAAATATTAACCATCGGGCGCCGAGAGTTTCACTGGGGTCAGGCTTTGAAGATTTGCTGAAACATATGAGAAGACAAAATGTTAATTTATAAAAATATATTGAAAAAAGTCAAATTTCGATATTTTTTTAATAATGTTGATAATTCTGAAAATAACCCATTATTCTCAAAAGTTCTTGAACTTATTTTAAATTTAAGTCTCGATAGCATTTATTTATACTGAGTTTGACGCAAACGGTTGAATACCGTTTAATATCCTAAGGAAGGATAACTGAGGTTGTTCAATTCAAATTTAGCAATAGATGTTCTAAACTCATAATGGATGATTCAGTACATGAATTAAAAATCAAGAAGAAAAAAAATGAATTAAGAAAACAATTTTTATTAAAAAGTCATACTTTTTATTTGGAATATCTACTATTACATTATTCGTTGAGAATTCATATTCTTTGGTAGAAAATTCATCTTTTTGGTTAAAAATGCCTTTTTTCGATTAAAAAATAAATGTTGAAACTAAAAACGTAACTATTTCATTTTTGGCTAAAAATTGATACTTTTTAAAATGGAAATTGAATTACTTGGGTAAAACTTGAACTATTTTGTTGAAAATTCTTCTTTACATTGAAAATTAATTTTTCAATCTACGAATGTAACTTTTCCATTTTTTTTGCTCAAATTCAATCTTTTCAATTTATAAATTGGTCTTTATTGGTAGAAAAATAATCATGTTGATGGAAATGTTCTCTCTTTTGATTAAAACTGCAATTTCTCGGTTAAAAATTAATTTTTTTGTTGAAAATTCGTATTTTTGGGTTGAAAATGCTGTCTTTTAGCTTGAATGTTCAACAATTTCTTTGACAGTTTTTCCTTTCATGGCTGAAAAATCTTTATTTGTTGAAAATTCGTATTTCTTATAAGAAAATTCGTCTCTTTGGTAGAAAATTAATAATTTCGGGTTGGAAATTCATCTGTTTGGTATAAAATTTTTGTTTGTTTCTTTAAAGTTTACCTACTTTATTAAACATTCATTCTTTGGTTGCAGAATTGCAGAATTGCAGATTCATCATTTCAGTTGAAAATCCTCTTTTTTAAATTTAACTATTTTGCTTAAATTTTCTTTTGTGAAAATCACTTCTTTTTAACTGACAATTTAATTATTCCATATTTTTGGTTGAAAATTTTTCTCCATCAGTTTAAACTTCAATTATTTAGTTGAAAATTGCTCTATTTTGTTGAAAATTAAACTTTTCTCGTAAAAAATTAATATTGTTATATGATATATTTGTTTGATAATTTTGGAAATTTTATTAGAAATTAATCTTTTTTGGTAGAAAATTATCCTTTTTGGTTAAAAATTTAACCTTTTGGTTAAAAATGTATCCCTTTGATTAAAAATGAGAAAATTAAAAACAACATTAAAATTTCAAAATGTAATTTTTGGACAAACGACTCAAGGTATGAAAAAAATGAATTGACAAAAGTTGCTCATCCGAAAAAGAGCTACAAAGTCATTAATAATTGTTTGATATGACGTGTAGTTTTTTTTTATTGTAAAAAATAACATTATAAATAAACAAATTAAATTTTTTGGAAAACGGCACAAAGTACGAAGAAAATTATTAAACCAAAGTTGTTCACCCAAAAAGGATCTAAAGATTTGTTATTGATCATTTTTAGATAAAACAAGTAGATTTTCTTTTAATCGTAAAAAACAAGATGAAAAATAAAAAAAATTAACTTATGAAAAAACGGCATGAGAGACGAAAAAAAAGTGAAAAGACAAAAAAGATTTATTTTGTTATAAACTCTTGTTATAAAAATATATTAAAAACAAAAAATTACCTTTCTGGAAAAAGGACACAAGTTGCAATAAAATTTTAATTAACAGAATTGCATTTTTATAGGATGCGCACTTTTTCGAATCATAAGAACAAGAGAATGAAAGTACGTATGTACATTTTTGAAGATTTCAAAATAAACTTTGAAAGCTTTTTTGAAAAATTGAAAGTTGATAAAAAAAAATTTCTTAATATTTTTAAGAAAACTTTAAATGATTTTTTATGTTGGAAAATTAATTTTTAAAGATTATGTAAAAGAATTTTTAAACTTTTCGAAAGATTTCCTAAATGGTAAAAAATAATCTGGAAGGTTTTAAGGTAATTTCTTTTTTTTAATTTTGATTGTTTTATAACGAATGTTGGGAATAATTATATCATTTTAAAAGATATATGGAAGTTTAAACAATTTTTTTTTAAATAATCAAATATTTGAAAAGTTAAAAAAATATAAATCAATATGTTCATTTTTGAATATTTCGAAATAAAATTGTGAAACTTTTTTGAAATATTGAAAGTTAATGAAAAAAATTTCTTAATATTCTTGGGAAAACTTTAAATGATTTTTTATGTTGGAAAATCAATTTTTTTAGATTATGTAAAAGGATTTTTTAATTTTTCGAAAGATTCCCTAAATTGTAAAGAATAATCTGAAAGATTTCGAGGCAATTTCTTTTTTTCAATTTGGTTTTGTTTCATAAAAAAATGCTAGGGATAATTCAAGTCATTTTAAAAGATATATGGAAGTTTTGAAAAAAAATGTTCTTAAAATTGTAGAAGGATTTAAAGAAATTTTGAAAATTTTGATCTTTTTCAAAAAATGTGAGGAATAATGCGATCATTTTGAAAAATGTTTGGAAGTTTCGAAAAAAAATTAAAAATAATTAAATATTTAAAATGTTAGAAAGAAATTAAACCAATATATAGATTTTTAAAGATTTTTAAATAAAATTTTTAAGCTGTCTAGGGATATTGAAAGTGAATAAAAAATTTCTTAAGATTCTTGGGAAAACTTTGTATAATTTTTTATGTTGAAAAATTAATTTTCAAAGATGATGTAAAAGGATTTCAAAACATTTCGAAAAGATTTCCAAAATTGAAAAAAAGCAAATCTACAAGGATTTAAAGCAATTTTCTATATTTTTATTTTTTTAAATGTTAGGAATAATTCGATTCATTTTGAAACATATTTAGAAGTTTTGAGAATTTTTAGAAATAATTAAATATTTGAAAAGGTTTTAACAAATCTAAATCAATATTCAGATTTTTCAAGATTTTGAAATACAATTTTTAAGCTGTCTAGGGATATTGAAAGTGAATGAAAAAAATTCTTAAGATTCTTGGGAAAAGTTTGAAAGATCTTTCATGTTGAAAAATTAATTTTTAAAGATTATATCAAATATTTTCAAATATTTTGAAAAGATCTCCAAATTGTGAAAAAACAAATCTAGAAGGATTTGAAGCAATTTTCTACATTTTGATTTTATTTAATGTTTGGAATTATTATTATTATTATTATACCATTAAGCCATTTCCCGTTCGGGGTAGGCGTAACCTGCTCGGTTGGAAAGTAGTGAGATAGGTATATAGGTGTAAAGTAGGTCGTTATATGGTATAAGGTAGTTAGGTATATAGGTGTTAGGTATAGATGTTTTAGATTGATCTGGAGTTTCCGTGTTATTTATTCAAATTACACGTTCACTCCGCAACACTGCTCCGACCCAGGTTGCTGATCAATCTCTCTAGCGATCACCCCAAGTGAGGAGCCTCACAAAATTGTTATGTATGGTTCCCCACTTGGGCCCAGTAGTATCCAAGGTCTTTGTTTCAGGCATCATTCACTCTATTGTCACTCTGTTTATAAACTATTTGTCGCCACACATTTCTGTCCTGGCATACTACTATAGCTTCATTCACGTCCATGCATTTTTTCATGCAGGCTCTTGTGATCCTATGACTTCTTATGTCTTCGGATTAATGTCTCATTTACAGATTCTAACCATTCTTTCGGCGGTCTACCTCTGGGCATTCTGCCATTTACTTTACCTTTATACACTTGCTTGGTCTGTCGTTCATCTTTCATTCTTTCAAGATGTCCGAACCACCTTAGCTGATTTCTTTCCCATATTTCAACTAGCGTGTCTCCTGTACCACATTCTTTGAGGATTATCTCGTTTCGGACTTTGTCCATCAGTGTTTTTCCGCATATTATGCGCAGAGGTTTCATGCCGATCGCGTTGATTTTACTCCTGTCCTTTTCTTGACAGGTCCATGTCTCGCTATCGTATAGTACAGTTAGTACGAAAATAGAGTTATGTATGGCCATTTTAGCTTTTTTTGATATGTTTTTATTTCTGAGGATGGACCCTGCTCTACCGATAACCTGCTTACCCTTATTTATGCGCCTATCTAATTCCCCATCTATTTTTCCGTCGATAGTGAATAGGCTACCCAGATATACGTACTTGTCAACTTGTTCTAATCTCTCATCACTTAGAACAATGTTGCATATTGTTTTCTCACTTTTACCCTCAAACACCATGACTTTCGTTTTATTCACGTTAATTTTGAGGTCCATGTTCTTCATGCTTGTATTAAGTTTATTCAACATTCTTTGCAAGTCCTCGACTGATTCTGCCATAACAGTTTTGTCATCTGCGAAAGCTAACCCACGTACCTTGACGGTTTCGAGATCTATACCTTTCTCGTCGAAGAGGGCACTTCTTAGACACTTATCCATGAATATGATAAATAGCCACGAGGACATAACGCATCCTTGCTTCACACCTTGCATGATATCGAACCAGTCACTCAGTTTCCCATTCACCCTTACACTCGCTTTACTACCTGTATATATTGTTTTTATTGCTTCTAGGAGCCCTCCATTCACTCCATGCTCTTTAAGGACTTCCCAAAGTTTACTTCTATTTACCGTGTCGAATGCTTTTTCTAGATCAATTAATGCACAGAAGACTTTCTTTCCTACTCTCAAACTTTTTTCTGCGACCTGTCTTAGGCTAAACATCTGATCCGTACATGATCTTCCTGGCATAAATCCACTTTGGACTTCCCATATCTTCTCTTCTGTAATTTCCATTACCCTACAAATAAGTATTTTTTACTTACGGTACTTATTAGGCTGATACCTCTGTAATTACTGCAGTTGCTTTTATCTACCTTTTTATATTTTGGTACAGTAATCGCCTTTCTCCAATCGTCTGAGACTTCTCCTGTCTCGAAACATAAATTTTTCAATTCGCACAACCTGTGAGGTATGTACTCATCACCGTATTTAAGCATTTCAGCGCTAATACTGTCCATACCAGCAGCCTTACCGTTTTTCAAGTTCTTAATTATATCTCTGATCTCAGTAACACTGACTTTTTCAATTGGGTTTTCTAATGCATTATGTTCAATGTCGTAGTTTTGTTGCCCTATATCTTCACCTCCTAATGGTTCTTTAAAAGAGTCTTTTAAAGCGTCTACTATCCCGTGTATATCATATAGCATTCCACCTTTGCTGTTTCTCATGCTAACAAACTCTGTACTTTTACTTCCCTTCATCTCTTTAAATAATAGTTTCATAATTCCTTCAAAGCAGTTTTTTATTTTGTTTTCTTCTGTTCTGGTTTTCTCAGTACTCTCTTCGACTAGACGTTTAATTTTCCTCTTTTTGTGTCTGTAATCATTTTTGAGTCTATTTCTCTCCTCATCGCTAAGACCCGTCATGTTCAACGTTCTTTTGTACGCTTTTTTCTTTTCTTTTTGGGCTGCCGCAATTTCATCGGTCCACCACGCATCGCCAGACTTTTTTCCTACCCTCGCCATACCACACACTTCAATCGCAGTTTCAACAATGGTATCCCGCAGTAAAGCCCACGCGCCCTCTATATCTTTATTCCTTTCAAGCGGCTCCCAAATTGCCTTATCTATGCGTTCGTTTATCTTATTCTGAAAATGTATTTTTACTTTCGGTTTCTGTAAATTTTCGACCCTGATTCGCGTTTGTTTGCAATAACGAAGTCAATTATACTGCGGTTATTTCCTTCACACCAGGTGTGAGTGTGGATCATTTTATGTCTAAACCAAGTATTTGTAATAAATAGGCCCTTTTCTAAGCATAAGCTAACTAACTTTTCCCCGTTATAATTTTTTCTTGTATCCCCTAATTTACCTAGTACCCTTTCTGTATCTGTATCCTGATGTTGCACGCCGAACCATCCGTTCATATATCCTAGCAGAATTATTCTTTCACCTTGATCGCAAGTACTTATTGTATCATTTAAAGTGTCCCAGAAGGCGTCCTTAACTTCCCTCGAATCGCCATTAACTGGTGCGTAGCACGCTATGATAAATAATCTTCTGATTCCTACCTTCATTCTAGCCCATAGCAATCTGGGTGATACAAAATTATGCCCTATGAGATGCTGTCTTGCTTTTTCATTCATAATTAAACCGACCCCTTGACTACGATGTGATTCGCTATCTATTCCTGACCATATTTCACAACCGCCTTCCAACACCCCATTTTCTATTTTTATAAATTCGCGACCCTTTTTCTTCGTCTCAGGTACACAAAGAATGTCTAGTTTCCTTACGTGCATAGCTTCTCGTAGTTCTCTTATCTTAAGATCATTCACTCCTCTAGCATTCCAAACACCCAGTCTCCATTCATCGCCCGAAACACGACCTTTACGTTTACCGTGTGCATGCCTTTGGTCAATCCGAGTTTCAGTCCATTCCGAGGCTACTTTATTGTTTGTATTATTCATTTTTAAACCAATAAAAACGAATTTTCAACGAAAATAGTTCTTCAAGTAAACATTTTTAACCAAAAAACATGACATTTTTACCAAAAGATATGAATTTTCACATCAGAAAGCCGAATTTTCAACGAAAAAGTCAAATTTTCAAGAAAGAAAGATTTTTCAATTAATAAAGAAAAAAAAATTGACTAAAATGTTGAATTTTTTACAAAACAGTTAAATTATAACCTGAAAATGTTCAACATCTTTTTAGTGTTGAATTTAACTAACGTCTTTTTGTGTAGAAAATTAATCTCTATCAAAAATTCATTTTCTTGATTGAAGATTTAACAATGTATGTTAAAAATTCATCTCCTTTTGTTCAATTCCATTGGTTTAAATTTGTTTTGTTATAAATTAAGTTTTTAAAGTGAAAAGTTACCTATTAAATTTTTCGTTGAAAACTTATATTTTGTGGTCAAAAATTCAACTGTTTTGTGGAATATTGATCTTTTTTATAAAAAATTGTTGCTTTTATTATAGAAGTCTCTTTCCTTGGTTGAAAATTCATCTTTCTTGGTTCAAAATTAACTTTTTCCCCATCCAACGGCAGAAATTGGAAATTAAACTGTCTACAAAATTCCTCTTTTGGCTTGAAAATTGAACTATTTGGTTGAAGATTCGTCTTTTTTGTTAGAAAATTAATCTTCTTAGCGGAAAGTTTGATCATTTAGTTAAAAATTCATTTTTTTATAGAATTCATCTCTTTGGTTGAAAACTGATCTATCTTGTTCAACATTCGCTTTTTTTGTTGTTGAAAATTAAATTCTTTTTTCTGAAAATTTATGTAATCTTTTTTTGATTGAAAATGTATACTATATAATTTGAAAATTCAATTAGATGGTTGAAAATTCATGTATTTTGCTGAAAATTGTCTTTTTGGGTAGACGATTAATCTTCTTTGTTGAAAATTCATCTTTTTGATTGAGGATCTAATTATTTCATTTAAAATTCTTTTTTTTTGTTTGTTTAAAGTAGACTATTATATTTTTGTTTGAAAACTTATATTTTGTGGTCAAAAAGTCAATTGCTTTGTGGAATATTCATCTTCTTGAATGAAAAATTTAGCTTTTTTGGTAGAAATCACTTTTCTTGATTGAAGATTCATCTTTCTTGGTTTAAACTTCACTTTTTTATTTAAAATTCAACTTCCGACATTAGAAATTCAACTGTCCATCAAAAAATTCCTCTTTTTGTCTTGAAAATTCAACTATTTGCTTGAAAATTAACTTTTTTTCTTGAAAATTCATAATTCCGGATTTAAAATTCAACTATTTTCCATAACAATCGTCTTTCTAGCTTGAAAACTTAACTCCTTGGTTGCAAATTTGTCTTTTTGTGTCGAAATTATGGAAATTTTTCTCTTTTAGTAGAAAACTCAATTATTTTGTTGAAAATGCCATATTTGAAGGGTAGAAATGCAAAAGGAGTCAAGCGCCAAATTTTCGAAATCGGGTTTATTAGCTCAAAAAATCAGATAAATTCTATTACACATGCCTGCCAAAGGATTTTTTTGGGGCATCATTTTTCAAAATTTGTGTTCTTGTATTCACAGTCCGAAAAGCTTTTCTAACCACAAAGTAAGAATTCAAATTTCATTTTTCTCGACACTGGCTGATTATTTTTAATTACTATTGGGTCCCTTCCGTTCAGCACTGAATAAACTAAAACACGATTCCTTATTTTTTAGAAATATGCAAAATTATTACTGCTATCGTCATTATTTTGAAGTTAAAATGTCAGTTTTACACCATTTCGAAGTCATGATTGGATTTTAAAATTTCGCGAAACTGCATGACTTTGTTTGAACAAACTTTTTGGAAATCAACTCGTCCATTCACTAGCTAGAATCCAAATTTTTAGTTTTTTCTTAAACTGCAAATTGACTCCACAATTAATGTTGAAAGATGTTAAAAGTCGACACGGACTCAAAATCTAACCTCGAAACGTGACCTGTTTCATTCAATTTCTCGAAACCGGATAGCTTTTTGTGAGAAAACTTTTTTTAGTTCGATAAAGCATGAAAGTATCTCGAAAGTACTTTCTTATTTTTCTCTTAAATGATCCCGCTGAATTTACAACATGTTTTTAGTCTCTCCTGAAAAAAGTGAAAAATGGCGCTTGACTCCTTTTGCATTTCTACCCTTCATTTCGACTTCAAATCTTAGGAATCGTCAGCGTTCCTAATTGAATTTAATATTATATCTATATTCATTTTATTTAAAAGAATTTATTCCCCTATTTTCCCCTCGATTTTCTCCTAGTTTGAGAGCCATTTGGGCTGTGAAGTCTGCCATAGTGGTGTGAGTTTGAGGCCTGCAGTTTTTGAATGATAAAAACATTTTAATCTCTTTTATAACTTGTAAATTTTGCTTGTTAAAGGTGTTTTATGACCTTCGACCGCAATGAAAGTGCGATTGCAACAGCCCGTTGCTTAGTTCAATCCCCGTATCAAATTGAAGCTACTTGAATTCTTCAGGACGAGATCGTCGAGGACTGCAGCAAGAAATTTAGGATTGAAAACGCGGCCAATCCTGATGATCTTTGCCAAATGGATCCGGCCTGGTACCTGTGGCTGTAACATGTAAATTAAATGTCAATTAATAAGATTCATATAATTTACTCAAGTGATTCTGTAATAGGAATTCCAAGAATCTATAAGCTCCAAAGACAATATTTTTAATAAGATTGGAATCGCTCGGTGCTTTCGAATTAATTAATCAATGACAAAAGGCGATCTTAAGGGGGTCATCCCGTGTGACAGCCTTTTCTTAAGGTTTTTTTCGAAATTTTTTGTAGCAAAATTAAAAAACACAGTTTCCAAATTTTGACTATATATTTATTCAGTCTTTAGTAGTAACTCTGAATTTTAATATGCAAAAATATGATCTTGATGGCGAGTTTTATTGAGCGAATGGCAACCATATAAAAAAAGGTGGGTAAACGGCGACCATGATTCTGTCAGAGTGGCTTATCCAAAATCAAAAAACAAAATTGGATGTTAATCTATAGGTGGATAGCTATACCCGGAACTAAGATTTTTTGAAAATCTTGAAAATTCAATTTTTTATATGCTTTTAAACATTGAGACCCAAAATTTCATAATTTTTTGCGACTATTTTTTTATGAAAGAAAAGAACGCTTCAATATTTTTCAAAAATTCTAGTTCCGGCGATAGCCGTACGTGTGCTGAATGTGCCATCAAAATTTGAGAACAATCGATAGAACCGTTTTTGAGAAATCATGGTTGCCAGTTTGAAAAATGTACTTTCGAGAAACACGCGTTTGAAAGTTCGGTTGCTATAGCTGTTACGCCGCTGACTGTAAAGCTAAAATTAAGGAACCGTTTCATTTAATTTGAGTTTCAAACTTTCAGGACAGCAATGCCCCTGTGAATATGTGTGCGTATATTCTATACAAACTCTAGATTGGATTTATGCAACACGAAAAATCGATTTTTTGAAACCGTCACACGGGGTGACCCCCTTAAGATACTCAGAAAGAATATGTCTCAGGGAAGATGAAATAAGATAAGAATGGATGTTTTTATTTCTTCACGCAACAAGAGTATTATTAGTGATTATTAATTTAAGTCCAGTCAGCGATTATTGGATTTTATGATGAATAAGTTTGAGGAAACTTATTTTTATTAACGTTTAATTTTTATATACTCTCTCGTTTACTCTGTACACTCCGCACGTAGATTAAAAACAGTAAAATGATATTATTCTGTTGCGATTATAATTTTATGCAGAACCGGACGGTTCTCGTACGTGTGCGTGTTTATGGGACGCAACGTTGTCGTTTGTCGGAGGGGGTAATTTGCCGGCCACGGCCGTAAAAGTATACTTTTACGGAGTGCGCGCATGCGCTTCTGGTCAATGCGGTTTTGTATCAAATATCGTGTGTCACGCTGCAGCAAACCATTGACGACCTCGCCCGCTGTTTGCAGTACTCGAGTATGCGCGCGCCTTCGGCGCGCGCATGTACGCCTCGTCCTGCAACCATCGGCCTCGGACGTCAAAGAGGTGGTTTGCTGAGTCGTAACACAATATACTATTACTATACTGTAATAATTTTGTACTGATTGTTCTAAACTTTAAATATAAGAATAAAGATAATGTAAAGTTGTACATACAATTCAAATTCAGTTGTATATATTTCTTGCATATTTCATTTTACCCTTTAATAAGTAGAAAAGCTGCATACATTCTAGGGCTTCAAAATTATTTAATTAAGATATTGGTGGCATTAACTTTCTTAATTCAAAGCTAATTTCGTAGAAAATTAATCTTCTCAGTTGAAAATTCAACTATTTAGTTGAATATTAATGTATTTTGTCGAACGTTCATCTTCTTAGTAGAAAATTATTGTTGTTGGTAAAAAATCTAAGTATCTGGTTGAAAATTTTTTTACTTCATTCGCCTACATTTTTTGGCTTGCAGATTCCATAATTTGGTTACATTTTTTTATTTCTTGATTGCAAAATCTCTGTTGGTTAAAAATTCAACTCTTTTGTTGAATCTTTTTAAAAATTAATATGGTTTGGTAAAGAATTCAACTAATTTGTTAAATTTTTTCTCACTTTTTTTGGTTGAATTAAACTATTAAACTGTTATTCTTTACTTAAAATTAAATTATTTTTTGATGGAAATATTAACTATTACAGTTTTTGTTGAGAATTCATATTTTTTTATTTAAGCTGAACTTTTATTGTTGAAAATTCATCTTTTTTGTCGAAGTCAAACTGTTTTTCATTTCAAATTTAAATATTTTTTGGTTGAAATATCAATTACTATTCTGTTTTCCATTGAAAATTCAAGTACTTGGTTGAAAGTAAAACTCTTTTTCTCGAAATTTATTTTGTTGGCTGAATATTCATAGTTTTATTTGAAAATGGATCTTTTCAGTTGAAAATACAACTATTTGGCTAAAAATGTATATATTTTGTTGAAAATTCGATTTTGGTTCACAACTTCATGTTTTTTTGGTAGAAAATTCAACTATTTTATTGCAGATAATCTTTTTTCTTGATAATTCGTCTTTTTTGCTCGGATTTTCTGGTAGAACATTGATATTGTTTGTAGAAAATAAACTGCTTAAAAATTAACTTTTTTCTTAAAAATTCTTATTTTCGAAATGAAAATTCAACTGTTCTTGAAAATTCAGCAATTTGGTTGAAATTTTTTTCTTTTTGGAATGAAAAATCTTCATGGTTAAAAGTGGAACTACTTTGTTAAAAATGTATTTGTTTTGTTGAAAATTCGTTTTTTTTTGTCGTTAAAAATTTTTTTTTAACTGAAGATTTAACTATTGAAATTTTATTGAAATTTCATTGAAATTTTATCCTTTATACGTTGATTTGATTAAAACATTTGGTTAAAAATGTATGTAAGTGTTGAAAAGTTATCTTTCTTCTGAAAAATTCATCAATTCTTTTTAAATTTGTCCTTTGTTCAAAACTCAATGGCTTCTCAGAAAATTCGTTTTTTTGGCTTGAAAATGAAACATTTTGATTGAAATTGGTTTTCTTTCTTGACTGAAAAATCTTTTGTAAGTAAAATTAACATATTTTTGTTGAGTATTCAACTTATTTGTTCAAAATGTATTCATTCTTTTATAAAAATTTATTTTATTTGAAAATTCAACTATTTGGTTGAAAATTCAATTATTTGATAGAAGATTGGTTTACTTTGTTGAAAATCTGTCTGTTTTAGTAGAAAATGCAACTTCTAGGTTGAAACCAAAAAACTAATAAAGAAAATAACTAATAAAAAACTAATAGATATACAGGGTATCCCAGACTCAAGTGTCCGGACTTATATAGCCATGTAAAAATGAAAAAAATAAATAGAAAATTCCTTTTCAAAAAATCAGTTGAAGTTTTAGTTTTTTAGTTATAAAACATTTAAGCTGGACCAATCAGGAGCGCCGTATAAATAGCCGTATGTGCGTGAACGGGATTCCAAAGTAGTGTTCTCCCGTCGCTAACCCCACCTCTGCGCTCACTTCCATAACACTGCGTTCAAATCTGGTTCACGGACACACTGCTGTTTATACGGCGCTCCTGATTGGTCCAGCTTAAATGTTTTATAACTAAGAAACTAAAACTTCAACTGATTTTTGGAAAAGGAAATTTCTATTTGTTTTTTTCATTTTTATACGGCTATATAAGTCCCGACACTTGAGTCTGGGACACCCTGTATAATAATGCATTGAGAGATGTAGTGAAATTTTTTAATGAAAAATTAATTTTTTCATTTTTATCATAAATGATGAAAGTTATTACAAAAAAATAAAATGCATTTTAATATTTTATAAACGTTAAAGTCTCTTTCTTAATGAAAGCTAAACTAAACAAAAAAATTTAAAAATATATAATTTTTTCCTTCTGCGGAAATCTGATTTTAATTCTTTTTAAATAATTTTTTAACGTATCGCATAATTTACTTGTTTAATTGCAAATAATATCTTCCATTTGTGAAAATATCAAAGTTTAAAATTCAACTGCTCCATTTGTCGTCAAAAATTGATCATTGTGGCTTTAAATTCAACCATTCATGCAGAAAAATTCTAAGCGAAAAAACATAAACCGAAAATTAATCAAATCAAATTTGAACTAACATCAATTTATTGAAATACCTTAAGAGCTTTTAAAATCCATTTTCATTGAAATCTTCGGAAATCTCATTAAATTCATTTGAATATTTTAAAATATATTGAAACCTTGAAGTTCCTAAAAAATAGTTTCATATATTCCGAAGTTCTAAAAAATTATTCAAAAGCCCAGAAAATTTGTGTTTCTTTCAAAGGCATTTGAAGCCTTTACAATTACTTTAGAAATTATTAATATCTTGAAAGTGCAGTAAAATCTTCAAAAACACTTTAAAATGTTGTAAGCCCTTAGAAATCTTTCAAAATTGCTTGAAACTTTTTAAGGCTATTGAAAATTCCTTGGAATTACAAACGAAAAAATCTTAAATCTTTAAAATCCTTTCAAATTACTGAAATCCATTTAAAAGAATTTCTTGGAATCTTTTGAAATATTCCAAATGATTCCAATAAAATACTGAAAATGACTGTTTGGCAGCCCTAATTATTCTTCTTATAGAAATTCCCTGACTTCTGCCATTCTTTCAAAGTCCCTTATTTCCCCTGATTTGTTTCCGCAAAACTTAAATTTTTGAAATTCCCGGGCGATTATTATTTAAAGACCAAAATTCTGAACTTGTAACTTTTTAAATATATGGGTAATTGTCAAATTGAAGGCAAACTTGAAGTCCCAATAATATAACATTAACTTAGAAACTCGTGCTGATTTTTTTATAATTTGATAAACACTTATTATCATTCTCTACAAAATGGTCAGTTCTTTTTTTCATTTCTCTTCCTATTTACTTTAATTTTATGTAAGAACACCCGAAACGTCATTATCGTACGGCGTCCCAACCTCCCTTCGCACAAGGATAAACTGATTTTCTCCTTTATTTTTTAGACATTAACCTGAAAAACGCTTAACGTGTCAAGTTTATGAACTTCACATGAACATAAATTTAATGTATGGACATTTTTCAAGTCAAATAAATAATATTCTAAAAGCCTTGAAGTTCTTTTCCTCAATTTTTGCCATTTCAGACGTCATTACCGTACGTCTTTTTTTTCTAGTAAAATATTGTACTTACAGTTGAGTAATAAATATAGAAATATTAGGCGTATCGTTTCATACAAGATTTTATAAAATTGCGCTTAAAATATCAACTATCTTTTTTGTGAATCCGATATTAAAACTGAAAAGTGCATCTTAACAGCAAAAACGTCATTCCCGTACGAGCGCTAAAACCCAATTCTGGGGTGAAAAAAATATAAAAACCATTCCGTTACTTGCTTGGCGGTGTTTTCTTTCATAAGTAGGTGACTTTTTATTATTAAAATCTGTTATTTTTTTATAAACATTAAAAAAGGTTAAACTCTAACATTTTTCTCGCATCATTACCGTACGGTACAATAGAAAAGCGTACAACTGATTATATGCGCGTGCGCATGGATTCATTATTGTTTCTTATTTTCATAACTGCCCCTTTTGGATTTAAAATTTTTACACGTGATAAGATCAATTTCCGGTATGAAATATTTAATTCCTAATACTGATATGATTGTCACTGTAGGTGCTAAAATTTGCCTACAATTTGACAATTACCCATATAATCTTTTATGATAGGATTTAAACAAATTTGAACTAAAAATTTTCAATTTCTAGGCTGTTACAGCCGAATTTGCTTTGAAAAAATGAGAGAGTGACATATTTAAACAGAGTGACCAAAAGCTATCAATTTCCAACCCAAAAAGTTACTAGCAGTGACTGATGAGAATTAATAATAATAAATTAAAATTTTTTCAAAAGATTATTCAATAATGTGTCCAATGTCCTTTTGTACTCAAAAGCAATTCAAATAACTCGATGAATTTTATAAAAATTCCAGTTGAATTTTGACGAGTTCAGGATAATTTCATAAGAATTCAAAACAATTCAGCTTATCTTAAGAAAGATGGGAAAAATCCCCAAAATTTCCAAACCAGAAAATTATGCAGAATTCAAAAGAGTTTATACGAACTCAGGGTTAATTCAAAATGAAATCTCGTGAAATTCTATTGAATCTGACGATACTTCTTAAAATCTTTAACATTTATTAAAAAACTTTGAGATTTTATAAAATCCTTCAAAAACAGAGAAATCCTCGGAAATTTTATAACATCTCTTGTAATATTTTAAAATACCATGAAATAATAAATTAATTGAAGAAACTTCATATTAATTCAAAATTTTAATTATAAATTACTTTTTAATATTTTAAAATTCCCTAGAATATTTCAAATTCTTTGGAAGCTCTGGAAATCACTTGAAACTTTTTAGAGTTCTTGAACATCCCTTGGAATTTATTGAAGCTTTTAGAAATTCTTTTCGTCTTTTAAAATACCTTAAATGTTTCAAATTCTTTGAAATCTTTTATGATACCTTGAAAATTTTGAAAGTCTTTTTTAAATCATGCGAAATGAATGAATTCTTGTGAATGAATTCTTAGAAATATATTGAAATATTATAATATCCCTTAAAATTACATGAAATCTGATGATATAACCTGAAATCCAGAAAAAATTTTCAAAATACCTTCTGAGTTTTCAAAATCCCTTAAAACCATTTAAATCTTCCGAAATTTTACAAAATCACTGTTTCAAATCTCTTGAAAATGCTTCAGATCTTTCAAAATACCATACAATAATTCAAATCCTATGAGTGACATTAAATTACTGAAATCGATTTAAAAATTCTCACGATCTTTCAAAATACCTAAGATATTTGAAATCCTTCAAAATATTTTGGAATTCCTTGAATTTTTTCAAGCTCTTCAAAATCCCTTGCAATTTTTAAAAACACCATAAAATATTTCCAATCTTTTGAAATTCTTCCAAATTATTGAAATAAACAAAAATCCTTCGATTCTTTAAACGTCACTTGAAACTTTTTTAAGCTTTTGAAAATGTCTTGGAATCTTTTAAAATACTCTAGAAGTTCTCAAATCCTTGACAATTTTTTGAAATTCCTTTAAATTATTGAAATCTATTGAAAACTATTAGAGTTTATTTATACTATACTGTCTATCACATATACAATACATATATCAGTAACAAAAATAATTACAATAAATTTACAGAGAAAATTTTTTCTAAAACTATCGTGGTATTTCCAGCATTTCTACAATCATTCTAATAAATTTTTTACAGCTAATTGTGTCAACTGAAGATAAAATACCTTTCCAAAATATTACTTGGTCAGCATACGTCGACGATTCAGTAAAATATTTGGTTTTAATTTCCGTAAATCGAGGGCACTCATTAAGAAAATGGTTAAGATCAACACCATCGGCAAAGCAAAACAGGCATAAATCTGAACTAAAAATCTTATGCGTTTTATCAAACAAAAATATGTGTTCTGAGTGATTATTTGCGAGTCTTAGCTGAGATAAACCCCTTTTAAAATTTAAGTCCATTCTACAAGTGAGATAGGGCTGAGTTCCCTGATTTAAGGAAATATAAGGCCAGACCTGCAGGCTCCTAGAACGGGTCTTTAAACTATGCTTGCACTAGAAGCCAGGCCTTCCAGGGAAGCCCCGCTCCATAAGTGCAACATGTTACATGCCTCAAAATAATGTCTGAGTTGCGAATACCAGTTTGAATAATTATTTCTGGGTTTAGACCTTGCCAGACCAATTATTCTCTCTAAGCACTGTCTTGGATACCGTGAAGAGTCCATATAAGAAATTTTTTCAATCCAAGACAGAGTCCTAGCGAGGACAACACAGGACAATGATGGTCTACCCACTTCTAATCTCACTGTGTAGTTCGGAGTGTTGGTTGGTAAATGAAGCAGTCTCTTAAAGAAACCCAGCTGAACCCTCTCCAGAGCCTCAAGAGAGTCCTGACCCCATACTTGGACCCCGTATAATAGTGAACTATTAACCAAGCTTTCAAACAATTTAATGTAGGCTGACCAAGAGTCTATTCTAAAACTGCTTATGATCTTCAAAGTAGCACCCGCCGCCGCATTTGCTGAACTAATAAATTTTCTCGTGGCATCAACGTACTTACAAGAGTTACTATGAATTACACCAAGATAATTATAATTGTCTGTTAGCTCAATTCTGTCATCGCCCAGCTTAAAAGAAATGAACTTTTTTACACAATTCCTGGCGCTGTTGCGAAAAATAGCAATCTTGGTTTTACTTGCGTTCACAACCAGACCATTCTGTACACAGTACAGTCGCAGGGCCTCGAGTTTCCTATTTAATTCCATAGGTGTATCTGAGAGAAGGACCAGGTCATCTGCATAAGCTAACACTAAAATTTCTATCAAACTATTTACAGAGAGACCTCTACAACCCTGATTTACTAAAAAAGTTTCGAAGTCACTAGTAAATAAAGAAAATAATAGAGGACTTGGTACATCTCCCTGTAAAACACCCTGAGACACCTTAACATATTCGGTTGTACCATTATTTGTTCTTATACAAGTATACGCATTTTCGTAAAAATTGCTAAGAATATTTAGAATTTTCGAGCTTACACCAAGAGTATGCAGCTTGTTCCACAACAGATCATGCGGAACTGAGGGGAATGCGCTTTTAAGATCTACAAATGCAGCGTAAACTGCACTTCTAGGGTGTCTCAAGTGTATCTGAATTATCGATTGCAGGGTAAAAAGGTTATCCAGGCAGCCCCGACCCTTTCTAAAACCAGATTGAAATTCGGGAATCGCCTTACGTTCTTCGCTCCAAGTATTTAGTCTATTAGTTAAAATTTGTGTGAAAATTTTTGCAATACAATTCACCAATGTTATCGGTCTATAGTTATCGGGAATGGTGGCATCGCCCTTTTTAAGTAGCATCGTCGTAGTCATGCACCTCCACGCATTTGGCACTTTTTCAGTCTCCATAATTTTGTTAAATATTTGTTCCAAATAGAGTAACCAGTTCTCAGGCAGTCTTTTGAAATAACTGTAACCAATTAGGTCAGACCCCGCTGCTTTAGCATCTTTACATTTTTTAAGACTTTCCTTCAACTCTAAAAATGTTATAGAGCCGTCCAGCACGGGGTGAGAAATACAGACATCAAGGGTGCGACTAATTATTTTAATTGGAAATAGATCTCTCAGCCATTTGTACCACGTGTCTAGACCGATAACGTTAGGTGCAGCGAATTTCTTACGCCTCTTATTTATAATAGACCAAAAGGTAGATGAGCTATGGGCAGAAGCTATTTCATCTACAATATTATTTTCATAGTCTATTCTCTTATTCTGTAAAAGTTTCAAATATCTTTTCTTAGCATCAAAATACGCCACACGACTCATCTCGCTGTTGTCATTTCTCTGAAAGGCCTGAAACGCTACGACCATGCTACTTCTAGCTACGTGACAATCCTTGTCAAACCACGGCTTGTCAGCGGATCTAATCCCCACCCTACGAAACACTTTATGAGTCATTCCTAATTCCTTTGCCGTTTCGAAAATTGTAGTTATTAAGTTATCATTCAGCATATCAACATTTCCATCAACACGTGTAATCTCATCTCTCCATCTCATGCTTTCGGTAAAATCGACAGATTTACTGTTGTTGAATATTAACTTTACATCTTTAGAGTTATTACCTTGGCTTTGTTTATAATACTCGGAGTGGTCAACAAAATTTAAAATTGAAGAGACAGGAAAGTGATCAGACATTGTCAAAACAGGCAACACATTAAAATTATCAAAAAATTCAAGCCCGTCTATCGAAGCCCATACAAGATCAATTACGCTCGAACCTAAACGACTTTTAAAAGTGAAATTCGCAGGTGAATCTGCTTGAGATCTACCATTCAAAAGACAAAACCCTTTGTTGCTCATATATAAAGCCAATCGCTTACCTCTATTACTAATAACAGGGTCATTCGAAGTCCTAACAGAATGAAAGTTGTCGCAGTTCAAAAAAATATTTTCGTCTAATTCATTAAGCGTACCTAATCTGCAATTAAAATCACCGCCTATAATTATTGGCAGCTTTGAATACGTATCATGTATTGAGGAGAACACAACATCGAGTTCCTCTATAAAAGTATTAACATTCGAAAGAGGTGAGATGTAAACAACCCCCAATAAAAACTCTGTCGATTCACATCGAATCTTAAGAATAATAATATCATGAGAAGAGTGAATTAAATGTGCAGAATATACCCGAGTGTTCAAAGCCACCAAAATACCGCCTTTTGCTCTGCCTTTGGTTGCATCTCTCCAAGCTGGCGAATGGAACAGCTGCATATCCCTGGAGAAACCTGTAGTATGCAAACTCGGTGATTCCAACCAAGTTTCATATACGCACAAGATATCAGAATAATTGAATGTATTTTCAATATCCTTTAGGTTAGAGAAACCATGCATGTTCCAAAAGATGATCTTAGGAAATAACTCAGAATTCACTTCACCTTGGGAATTAAAGGCAGGGACTTCAAGCTATGCTGCCGAATCATTCTCCTGCGGGATCTGAGAATGAGGAGGGGGGTCAATTTTATTCCCCGTCAGGAAGGACTCTATGCTTTCATTATTTTTGTCCTCAGTCAGAAGATCTCGATTTGATGTTCGGCCTCTCTTCTTTATTTTGCTCCCATCTTCTAGCTGCTCTACAACATCACTGGAGTCGTCCTGAACCTTGCGCTTTTTACTACCTTTAATCAAGTACTCCACCTCATCAGCTGCGACTTCTTTATCACCAACATGGAGCTTGTTTCTTCTAATATTGGCATGGATTCCGGCCGCTTTCAAGCGCTCTTCCTGGATACGAAGTTCTTTTCTCTGCTCCCTTTCCTGCTTGGAACGATCATTTGCAACGACGAGGTTAAGCTTTTTAAATTCCGAAAGTTTAGTAAAAATGAGTTTCACCCATCTTACTGCAATGAACCTCACAAGGACCGGGCGTTTACCTTTAGTTTTTCCTAGTCTGAATACATCCGCGATTGCCACCTCAGGTAAATCCAAATTAACACTCTGGAATGTTGATATTATTGTAGCGAGCAGGCCTGTACGATTGTCATCGTCTTTCATACCGAAGATAACAATGTTGTTCTCTCTCTCTCTCTCTACGTTCTGCAAAATCAATTTTCTTTTCCAGCCCAACCACTTTCTCAGATAAAATCCCCATATTACCTTTAATTTCTTTCGATATGTTACAAGACTCACGTACTTCTTTACGTAGCTCATTGTGCGAACTTTTGAGCTCCTCCAGGCTCTTTGCAAAGTTACCAAGAGATTCCTTCAGATCGAAACTATCCATTGTCACCCCAACACATAAAAAACATTAATCCAAATAGTCAGAGCTTGCACCGTTGAAGAAACCGCACACTTTATGCACTTTCAAAAAAAATATCTGGAGTTATCGGTCTCAAAACTCAGTTGTAAATATGACAAGTCAATGTACACGCTTTCAAGTTCACCGGAGTATATACACAACACGTCTCATTTAAATTATTGAAATCTCTTGGGAATGCCTTGAAGTCTTTTCAAATTCCTTAAATATTTATTCGAAATATTTTTAAATTACTTGAAAGTTGAAACTTTTGAAAGTGTTTGAAAATGCTTTGGAGTCTCCTAAAATACTCAAAAATATATCCAATCTTTTGAAATCGATTGAATTACTGAAGGTAATTAAAAACTCCTTGGAATCTTTTACAATAATCTAGAAATTTTCAAATCCTTGAAACTTTTTTTAAATACCTTGAAACTTGAAATTTCTTTTTAAAATGCCTTGAAATATTTTAAAATACTATAAAATATTGAAAATCATCTGAAATAAATTGAAAATTTCTTGGATTCTTGAAATTTTGTTAATCTCTTTAAGATCGGAGGCAAAATTTTAATATAGCCTGAAATATTACAAATCCTTTGAAATTTCTTCAAATTATTGAAATAAATACCAAATTCCTTCGAATCTTTAAACATCCCCTAAAATCTTTCATGTTCTTTGAAATATTTAAAATCACTTGAAACTATAAGGTCACTATAAGGAAAAATTAACTAATTGTATTTTTTGTTACATTTTGTACATTTTTGTAGAAAAATTGCATGTTTTAACAAAAAATTACAGTTGTAGAAATTTATATTTGAACAAAAAAAAAAACTAATTTTCAACTAAAAAGAAAACCACAAAATGTCAACAAAATAGTTCAATTTTTAACCATATCAAGAAATGAATTTTAAAATAAAGTGATGAATCGTCAACCAAGAAAATAAATTGTAATCAAATAGTTTAATATTCAACTAAAGAAACGATGAATTTAAAAAATTGAATCTTCAACCAAGAAACTAAATGTTCAACCAAATAGTTGAATCTTCAACTAAAAAAAGGTAAATTTTCAATCAAAAATGGAACAGTCAAATTTACAATTAAAAAAAAAATTTCCACATAGAAGTTAAATTTTCAACAAAAAAATTAATTAAGAAAAGGGTTCAACTTTCAACCATGTAATGTAATTTTCAACTAAGAAAGATAAATTTCCAATGAAAATTCAAATAGTTGAATTTTCAGTTCAAAATAATTAATTTTCAAATAAAAAAAAATGTTAACAAAATAGTCTAAATCTGAAACATATAAAGAGATGAATTTTATAACAATATGATGAATCTTCAACCAAGAAATAAATTTTAACCGAATAGGTGAATTTCCAACCAAATGATTGATATTTTCAATCAAGTAGTTAAGTTTCAAATGAAGAAAATAATTCTTCAACTAAAAATGGTGAAGTTAAATTTCTAGTTGGAAGAATTAATGTTTAACCAAAAAAGAAACAAATTTTCAACAAAATAGTTATTACATCAAATGACAAATATAATATTTCAATCAAAAATGGTATAGTTTAATTGTTATCTAAAGAAAATTAATTTTTAACCAACTTTATTTTATTGGTTGAATATTGAACTCTTTTATGGAAATTAGTATTCTTTTGGTTCAAATTCATTTTTTCACTAAAAATTGAAGTATTCTATTTCTATCCTAGAATTGATCATATTTTTCAGGTGTGATTGATCATGATACTATTTGTTCATGTCATCAACAAATGATATAAAAAAGGATTTAAATAATAAATTATAGATTTAAAAAATTATGTGTATATCACCAGGCAGAGAAGAATCGAGTCTTTCGTAATCTTTCGTACATTGTACTTTCAGAATTTTCCAGTTTTTTGTTTATAAAATTAATAAATAATATCGACTGATACTTTTTTATGATCTACTACAATTGTCGATAAAAGGAAGTAATTTTTTGTCGAAATATTACCTTGAAATCGAATACTCGATAATGATAATATTATTTGATATTATAATTTTTGTATAACAAATATTATTACTTGTGGATCATTTTTCGCTTGCACATACTCCTGCGTATTGAATCCAAAAGATAATAAATTTCGGAAAGTAGTTTATCAAATGATTTGCAACAATAAAAATTGAAAAATCGCTTCCACATATCAGTTGTAAATTTAATAACAAATTTTGTCGATTAAAACAGATTCTTAAATCAATTGAGAATTGCGTCCCACAATTTATCTTTAACTATGTTATTTGATTTCGCCCCACTGTGTCCTTCGTTGCTTGTGGATAATAAGGCTATGGGACTGCACTAAAAAATTAATATTCCTATAAATTATACACTGTAGCTGAAAAAAATAATGAAAATTCTGTTAGCAGTTAGGGCAATATGGCGTTTTTAAAAAACTCGCGTCTGAAAACTCAACATCATGTAACTCTCTGAATATTGAATATTCGAATAAAAGAAATTGAATGGCCTTTTGGGAATTAACAAAAGATAAAACAAAGGAAGCCTTGATAACCATCATACATTTGCACTCAAACCTTTTTATTTAATTTTGATCCGTCTACAGATTTCTTATATCTTAGTTTATTGTTTTTCTATTGAATTAATGATACAAATAATGTAGACTATCCTCATTGGAAGAAACTTCTTTAAACACACGTGGAAAGATTGGGTGACTTCTGCCTACAGGACATTCCTTTATTTCAATTACGGTCATATCGTCAACAGCACCGCTTATCATGTTTATCTTTACTCTTGAACGATATCTGTCTTCTGTATATATTCCAAGAAGAATCCCCGTATACTCCAGTATTGCAAAAACGACACCTCTGGATGTTGATAAAACAATATATTCTCGGATTGGCAGGGGCACAAATATACCCTTTTCTGCTCGCAATTTAATTGGTAAACCGGCAGGAATAACATATCTTCGAAATTCGAATTGCCGGTTCGAATTTACCTGGGGAATAAGCCGAATATATCCCAGTTTTGCAAGTGCATATCCAAGTATTTCTTGAGGATAAGGCATGTCCGCAGAAGACCCAGACTGTCTGGCAGAAGATGAAGAACTAGGATTCCGTTCACACTGTAGAGAATCGTAATTTTCGTAAACTTTAATAAAACTACTTGAGAAGATTGCTGGACTTTTGCCTACTGGACAATCCCTTCTTTCATCTGGAGTCAAAATATCGATCGCGCCGCTTGTCATATTTATTTTTATTCGCGAGTGATGTTTATCTGCCTTATACATTCCACGAAGAATCCCACTATCATCCAATATTGCAAAAATTTCATCATTAGATGTTGATAATACAGTATATTCTCGGGATGGCACGGGCACATACCTAATTGGTTGTGATAGAAATTTAATTGGCAAACCGGCAGGAATAACGTATCTTCGAAATTCAAATTGCTGGTTTCGATTTGTGCGAGGAATAAGCCGAACATATCCAAGTTCTTCTGTTGTACATCCAAATACTCGATCCGAAGAAAGCCTGCCCAGAGGAGAAATGGATCTGTCATGAAGTGGAGGCTCCTGAGGAGATGTCCGGTCAGGTGAATGTTGTCTGGCAGAAGAAGAATCAGGATTACGTTCGACGCTGGGATTCCTTTCACACTGTAGTGAATCGTAATTTGCATAAGCTTTAATAAAACTTCTTGAGAAGATTGCTGGACTTCTGCCTACTGGACAATCCCTTGTTTCATCTGGACTCATATTATCAACTGCGCCGCTCATCATATTTATTTTTATTCGCGGACTATTTTTAGCTTTTCTGTAAATTCCACGAAGAATCCCACTATCATCCAATATTGCAAAAATGTCATAATTGGATGTTGATAATACAATATATTCTCGGGATGGCACAGGCACATATCTATTTGCTTCTACTAGAAATTTAATTGGCAATCCGGCAGGAATAACGTATCTTCGAAATTCAAATTGATGGTTTGGATTTGTGCGAGGAATAAGCCGGACATATCCAAGTTCCTCTGCTTTACATTCAAATACTCGATCTGAAGGAAGCCTGTCTGGAGGAGAAATGGATCTGGCATGAAGTGGAGGCTCCTGAGGAGATGTCCGGTCGGTTGAATGTTGTCTGGTAGAAGAAGAACCAGCATGACGTTCCCCAATAGGATTCTTGCTAGCAGGCGATCTAGACCTGCCACGAAAAAGAGCCTCCTCTAGAGAAATCCGGTGAGGCAAATGTTGTTGTCGATCAGCAGAAGAAGAAGAAGGGCCAGGATTACGTTTACTATAAGGTTTCTCGTCGGGCGGAGAACTGCATTCTGCAAGAAGAAATAGAAAATTAATTTTTTTTTGTTCAGCACACTTATGTCTAATATCTTTAGCTCAATTCAACGTTTCTTTGCAGAAAGCATCTTTCTGATGCTTCAATAAAAATTATTAGAAATAAGTTGCAATTACAAGAATACCCCACCGTATATTTTCCCTGTTGAATGAACATATATTTTTTGTAGAAGACGAGTGCGCAAACGCTTCAGTAACCTTAATGACAAGCTATTTTCTGCTATACGAAAATCTCCATAAACTAAACAGTTTTTCATATGTCCAATTCTTCGGCAAATTTTTGCACTTAGTTTTCACTGTCAAATAACACTTGAGTCGCTGATAGCAAAAGCAGACTAAAAAAAGTGTCGGAGCAAAATCCGGTTGATTATTTCTCAGCGCCAGAACGAATTAGCCCAAGCGCTGCGAGCAAAAACGAGTTGAAGATTTATCTCGTTTTTGCCTGTAGCGCTAATTATGATTCTTTTTCTATTCTATGTGCAAATTGTTTCCAAAAGATAAAATACCACTTTCTACTGATAACTAGATGTTTAAATAAATTGTTCAAACAATTGAGGTGACGGATGCAACAACTCGTTAAGCGTTCGAAACCGCGTAGAAGTATTGACCACACGGCAAAATCGATCGATGAAAAATGGCCAAAACGCAAAACAAAATATGCCTTCGTATTCACATTGACGCGACCGACAAATTTTTCTTTTCAAACTTTTTCTTTCGACAATTATTGCTCAAGATAAAAAACAAAAACTTACAAAAATTTTCGATCGAAAATCGACGTTTTATAAAACACAACTCGCGATTATTCGGCCGTTTGTTTATAAAAATGCTCAAAAATTGTATGGCGTATTCTCAATACATACTCGTTGACTATAAGCTAAGCACTTTGTTTAAAAATGTAATACGTTTGTTTTTGTTTAATAACAAATTAATTCCGATCGAAAACCGCATTTTGCCAACTTCGACCAGCGGGCAGGTCATCGAAAAAATGCTAGCTGAAATAACTTATCGCGAGAAAGTTGTTCACTGGACTTTGGGAAAGTTTTCTTAAAAATTTGAAGAAAATCGGTTGAAAATTGTGAAAATGGCAGCGAGTTGAAGTCAACACACGCTGCTGCAGGTTTTAATAACTATGCCCTATTGATTGCAATCGTGAAACACCGCATGAAGTAACAAAAGTCGATAATTAATCAGAGCGCTCCAGCGCAGCGGCAGCGTGTGTTGACTTCAACTCGCTGCCATTTCCACAATTTTCAACTGATTTTCTTCAAATTTTCAGGAAAACTTTTCCAAAGTCTAGTGAACAACTTTCTCGCGATAAGTTATTCCAGCTAGCATTTTTTCGATCGAAAAATGTTGTAAGTTTTTGTTGTTTATCTTGAGTAATAATTGTCGAATGAAAAAGTTTGATGAGAAAAATTTGTCGGTCGCGTCAATGTGAATACGAAGGTATATTTTGTTTTGCGTTTTGGCCACTTTTTTTTCATCGATCGATTTTAGCCATTTTCTCTCTGAATGGAGCTAGAAAGTCACGGTTTTTCCGAAAATTTTCCACTTGTTGTCGAATTTTCAACAAGACAGAGGTAGTAGTTTATCAATGTTGACAAAAGTATTTGTTTGAACAATTTATCATTATTGTTAATGATATTCACTTCGAATAATCCTAGAATATTGCAGTTTATTATTAATATTTAATTTGATTAATGCTAGAGAGTTGCGATTTTTCCTGAAATTGGCCACTATTTTTCTACTTTTCACATAGGGTGAGTTAATAATTAATTCAATGTAGCAGAAATAAGTATTTGAAGAAATTATTATTGTTTATAACTATCTTCTCCTTTATTAATGCAACATAGCTGCGGCTTTTTCTGAAATGTTTAACTTTTTATCCAATTTTCACTAAGTAAAGTAGTGAATAATGCAAGTTAATAATCATAGTTGTTTGAAAAATTTGTAATTTTTTATAACTATCTTCTCTTAGATAAAAGCTAAATAGTTGTGTTTTTTTCTGAACTCTCACACTTTTTGTCCACTTTTCACTTAGTGAGTTAATAATTTATGCAATTTAAGAAACATGCTTATTTAAACAATTGAATATTGTTTATAACTATGTTCTTTTACAGTAATGCTAGAAAGTTGCTTTTTTTAATCTTGAGTTTTGCTTTGACTTTTCAGTTCTGATTAAATAATAAGTGAACCTCAGCAAGAATCATTTTGTAAATAGTATTTTACTTTTTATTTGAATTAATCTGTCCGTTTATACAGAGAGCTTGGATATTGTCATTCATTGTACAAAAGTTACTACGTTCGGAGTAAGTTTGCCGAAAATTGTACAGTTACATTGATTCGGCGTGAATATTGCAAACCGTTTTTCTGTACATTTACTTTTGATATTATTTTGTTTAGTTTTATTTCATTTTAAATCTGCATGTCATGATATTATCAACCGTCCGCCCCTGAATGAATCAATGTGGGTCATAGTGGGCGCTTCAGTACCTGCAGACTTGAGTTATAACGGATCATAGTTTTTCCTTTTCCCGCTAGGGTCGCGCAAAAGAAATTCTGATCACGATAACTGCTTTACCTGCTCCCTGCTTCGCGGAATAGAACACTGTACCACAAAAAGTAATTTTTCTTCTTTTAATTGTTACATGAAAAACAGATTTTTTTTTAAAAAAAAGCGACATGTACCTTCAATCTTTATACCTTTTAGATTATTTATACAAAAAATTTTCTAAGATTTACGTTCGATTTCCAGGGCCCTTAAGTGCCGCTTTTCAACTTCATAGGAATGTAATGGCCGGGTATATCTATGACGTCATAATTTTTGCCGTCATAGACTGTAAAAACAATAACAGTGAGAAAAATTAGTCTCAAGTGGTATTTAAATGAGACCATTGGTGGGAACACAGAATCGTTTCTTTTTACATTGAAAACAACAGCATGAAGTTATCCTTTTCAAAAATAGGTCGTGAAAAAAAATAATACCGTCAAACAATAAATCTCAGTTTTTTACAGTGTAAATATACAAATAGCTATTATATGACTATAAGCTGGAAAGGGGAACTTCAGGTTCACTCCGCAGGCCTGATGAATAGCTGTATTCATGCAGGTATTATATGAAATATAATAAGAATTACAGATATATTAAATTATTATATTTACCAATAGAATTAACGATGACCGCCAAACTGACAACAAAAGTACAGACCATCCTCATTTTTGCAAAGTAGAGAACAAACTGATTATTACTTCAGTGAATAATTTGGTTATTAACTGTATGTAAGGAAAATTTGATTTCATCATCAGAGTACAAATATATACATAAGTAGCCGTTATCTCATATATATGTGAAATACCGGCCTTATCAGTGTCGAAATTATCTCTCGCAAATAATGATATCATTTCACATTTTTTATTGTGCTCATTTTAATTAAGACATTCTCATCTTAAATGGAAGATATGGGTTTTATGTAATAAGACGACAACTTTTGAAGAAATGATCTGATTAAATGATCTGATTAAATTTCTGATTAAATTTCTGATTAAATTTTCATTTGTATGGAGATAGTATTTCCATACAAATGTATGGAAATACTGCGTTTTTGGAGGTGAATTGAAATGTATTTATATAGCATGCAGGTATATATACCGGGTGTTTTTTTTTAACTTGAGACAACAAAATATTCAAAAAATACGCAACCTACGGAAAAAATGTCTGGAATAAAAACTTTTTATTTTCGAGGGGGAAAAAAGATTTGTTAAAATTTACCCCACCCCCGCCCCCACAGGGGGCAGGGGTGGGGGTAACTTTGTAATTTCAAATGGCAACCCCAATTTTTTATCACAGATTCAGATTCTCCTTTACGAAATACGTAAGTTTTATCCGGAAAAATTTGTTTCGATTCGCGATAGATGGCGCTGCAATTGCGAAATTAAGCACCCCGAAGGGAATAGACAACTACTACGTCCGCGTCATTATTCCTGGGTAGAGCTAAAAGTAGTGTCAACAATTTCGTTTTTCGCAATTGCAGCGCCATCTATCGCGAATCGAAGCAAATTTTCCGAATGAAACTTACGTATTTCGTAAAGGAGAATCTGAATCAGTGTTCACAGATCGTGGGAGCTGGCGGCCCCCACCACGACTCCCGTGTGGGAGCAACACACGTAAACGCCGCGTGTCGATGTGTCCCCACTCCGTCACTTGATTCCACGCTCCGCGGCAATGAAAATTTGTCGGCTCGGATGATTTCACTGTCTCCTTCGTGCTCTTTCGTTTGATTTCGGTGGCGGCCACGAAGATGGGTTCGGCGTTGAAGCCGAGGATTGCCGAGAATGCACGATTCTTAACTTGTAATTTCTCATTCTCGGCGACTGGGCTATTTTCAAGATTTTTCAGCTTTTTCAGATTTGGAGAATTGGAGTATTTGGAAGTTAGAGTCGACTTCTGTTTACAAACAAAGTTTGGCAACCTCAAAAAAGCTAAAAAAGTTTTAAAAGATGATGATTATGTTTTTCAGGTATTATTATAGAATCTTTTCTAGTATAGGATCTATAGGGAATATATAATACAAGTTACTACAGGTTTTCAAATTTGTAATATAAGGAATATATTATATAAGAAAAATTGAGGTTAGATTG
Source organism: Andricus quercusramuli (assembly GCA_932178445.1). Classification (NCBI taxonomy): domain Eukaryota; kingdom Metazoa; phylum Arthropoda; class Insecta; order Hymenoptera; family Cynipidae; genus Andricus; species Andricus quercusramuli. The sequence continues at coordinate 76,458 of CAKNXH010052863.1, forward strand.
ATAATGTATATCATTCTCAAGCCTCAAGTGGTTTTCAATTTTAAAATTTTGTATTTCATTTTTTAATTGATTTTAAATATTGTGAATTTAAAATGATAATAATTTATATATTTTTTTAATTCAGTAAAATAATCATAATTTCTTTTAGTGATATTTTCTTAAAGAAGCATGAAAACTATGGAAGTATAATAGTCGATATTCATATTTTAAACCATTTTAAGAAGTTTTAAGACTTTTTTAAGTATTCTATTTCTGTCCTAAAATTGATCATATTTTTAAGGTGTGATTGATCATGATGCTACACTGAGAAAAACATCCGCTTCTCTCAACACGATGCGTCGTGTTGAGAGTTTTCGTTTTGCCGTAACACGATGCAAGTTTTGGGAGAACACTCCTGTGAGTGTTACGGGAAAACGATGGCATCGTGTTGTGGCAACACGATCATCGTTTTGAGACGTTGCGTTGAATGCGAAGAAAATACAAACATGAGAGCCACTGTGTTCTTTGAAGTTGCGAGGCATACCCCCACGTTGTTCTTCTCTGTCTCGGAAATTGCAAGTCACTCATAGATACCGTATAATTTTGAATGGAAATTTGAAAAAAGCTCTTCAATAATATTATTTGCCGTTTTTTTATCTCCAAAGCTTTGCCATCAGGAACGACATTTCTCAAAAATATTATCATTTACACTAGAGTCCCGCTATTGTGGTTCACGCTATTAGTCGTACAAGGAGGTCCAAGGGGGCGAGAGAGAGGCGCTTGCAAGGTCAGTGGAGTTGCGACGTTCACTGTTCGGCGCTATCAGAAGCCACAACAAAAAGAAAGAGAAGAAGAACGGTTTGGAGAGTCCCGAGATAGTGTGAAGCGATTAAGGGTACCCCGAAACGGCTATTTCCATTTTTGTTTTCACATGCTTTCTCCTGGCAATTATATTTTTAGTTACAAATTTCATAATTTGCTTACAAATTTACAAAATTTGTTTTTAAAAAAACATTTTTTTTAAATGAAAATGCAACTGTTTCGCTGAAAGTTCCACTGATCTGTTGAGACCCCTCTTTCTGTTGCATAAAAACTAATTTTTTAACTGAAAATGTATCCACTCCATTTTGGTTGACAATTGATTTTTTCAAATTGGAAATTCAAATATTAGAGGAAAAGTTGAACCACTTTACTAAAAAGCATTTTAGACTGGAAATTTACCAATTCCGTTGAAAATTCGTTTTTTTTCTGCTTTAAATTAAGTCTTCAACTGAAAGTGCAAATTTTCCATTTTTTGTTGAAAATTTATCTGTTTGTTGCAAATTCATCTTCTGTAGTAGAAAAATAATCTTAATGAATAAAAATTTCTTCTTTTTTTATTAAAATGAAACTTTTTGGTCAAAAATGAAATTTTTTGTTGAAAACTTAACTGTTTTTGGAGAAAACTCGTATTTTCGTTTGAAACTTAAACAATTCGGATGAACTCTTTTTTCTTCACTGAAAAATCTTTATTCGTAGAAGATTCGTATTTTTTGTTTCAGTTGATTTTTTTACTGAAAATTTAACTTTTTCACCCTTGTTTAAATATTTGTCCGTTTTAGTTGAAAGTTCAACTAATTGTTTGAAAATTCACGCATTTTGTTAAAAATTCATCTTTTTTGGTAGAAAATTAAACTCTTCGTTGAAAATGCGCGTGTTTGGTATTAGTATTCATCCTCGTAGGTAGAAATTTCATATTTTTCTGTTGAAAAATCATTTACATTTTTTTGAGTATTCATTTTGGCAGGTTAAACATTCGAATATTTGGTTGAAAATCCAACTCTTTGGTTAAAAATTTGAAGATTTTGTTGAAACTTCGTTTCTTTTTACTTTATCATCAGAAAAGGTATTAGATTGGTGTAAAATTTGACCAGTCTCCCAGTTTTTGTTAAATGTCAGTGAGCACGAATTTTGAAAAAACTGACAGATTGGATTCGGCTTTGGCTTACTCTCCAAGTATCCTAAAATGAACGTCAAGTTAGTTAGCCAGCCATTAAGGATAAAAATTAAAAAAGTGAGCGCATTAAAAAAATTTCTGAGACCACCCTTTTCAATATTTGTAAATTCTATGTACGGTTATTAGTAGTACTAAAAAAATACTAACAATTTACCTTCATGACTCTATTTGATAACAAAAATTACTGGAGTTACGGCATTTACAAAATTCCAAAAAAACAAACAAAAATGAACATTACAAGCCAAACGACGCACCATATGAAAAAATGTCGAAGAGAGAAAAATGTTGCATTTTCAACACCCTACACGATTATCGCAACAACTTTCTAAGTTTGGTTTAAAAATCGAAAATTAAAATTTCGCCCGCACAAAAAATAATGAAAAATCAAAAATTTTATTTTACTGGTCAAACTATGCAGGATACGAGAAAAGTGAATCAACAGATTTGTTATTGATAATTTTTTGATAGGATGTGTATGAACCAATATAATAATATAAAAGTACACAAGGTACGAACAAAATTAAAACCGAAAAATATCTGCAAATTTGTTATAAATTCTTGTTACAAAAATATATTGAGAATAAAAAAATTAACTTTTTGGAAAAAGGACGCAAGCTACAGTTTTTTATATCTACAAATTTGCTTCGAACCACCTGACGCTAAGATGCGTATTTTTAGTTTAAATCGTGAAAAATAATATTGAAAATAAACAAATCAAATCTATGGAAAAACGTCAGAAGTCGCAATAAAATGTTTAATAATGCATATTATGAATTGTAATAATATCTATAAATTTATTGCAATGATATATTCTTCAGTGTAGCTGAGAATTAAAATTGGTGCAAATAAGGCACAAATATTAGAGTAATCATGAAAAATAAAATTTGTATTTCATTTTGCAATATCTGAATTAGCAATCCCAGGCCAAGATACAGAAATAGTTTTTTTACAAAGTTTTTTTAACTGGAAATGTAATTTTTTAATTTTTAGTTGAAAATTAATCCTTGTTAGTTACAGATTAGTTTCTTTGATATGAAACTAATATTGGTGGTTTGAAATTTCCTCTTGTTTGTAGTTAAAGATGCGAATGTTTAGTTCTAAATTAACTTTTTTGTTGAAATTCATATTTTCGGCTTGAAAATTCAACAGTTTTAGCGAAAATTCGTCCTTCAGCTTGAAAATTCAACAATTCGGATTAACTATTTTTTGTTGATTAAAAAATCATTACTTGTTGAAAAATTGTTTCTTCAGTTGAAAACGTGACTATTTTTTGTAATTTTTTTTTATTCAAGTTTTCAATTTTGGATGAAAATTTGTCATTTTTAGTTAAAAGTTCTATTTTATTGAAAATTCATGTTGTTTGGTAGCAAATTAATCTTCTTGGTTAAAATTCGTGTGTTTGGTTTTGAAATTCATCCTTGTAGGTAGAAATTTCATATTTTTTTATTCGACTTCTTCAATTATTTACACGAAATTAGTTTTTTTTTTTTTATTAAACTCATTTTCTTCCATTTGATGAACCTACATCTCGCAAGTTAGTTTTTATTTAGATTCCTCTTACTTTAGGATTGTTAACTTCCGCATTTTATACCTTGGAACTGGATATCTTTTTCTAATCACATTTTTTTGCCTCAATTCAGCCATACTTCAGGTCAGGACTGGACTTTTGAAAAATTCTTTTCTTTTCTTCATTGCTCATTGTGAGGGATTAATTGGAAGCAGTTGCAAGAGCAACATCTCAGTTAGCAAAATCATTGATGATACATACATTTTAATAATTTTATTGTCTCTCCAACTTCCTGAAATGATTTGTGTATTTTTCATTTTTCAAAATTTTCTTTAAAAAATAAAGTGTCCAATTTTAGACTGTGAAATAAAACATGAGATGCGAGGCCAATAAAGGAGTTAAATTATACTTCTTAGCGATGTTATCTTTTCCTTCGTGCTTAATGGATCTAATTTGTTTCTGATCTCCCGAGTTTTATTTTAAACAGGAAATCAATAGACATTTTTTTCCGTTGGAATCCATAAATTGGTACCTACAAAGCACTTTATTTTTTCAAGTGTTGTGAAAAAGACCGACCTAGTTTCCGTTTCTGAACAATTTCCTCTTCTCAATTTCCACGCTCTTGAAGTGAATGGAAAAAATTGTAACTTTTCTGGATTAAAGTCTGAAATCTCCTCCTTAAAATGAGGTAAAGAACATAAATAAATATTTTCTGCTTCTCGAATAAGACCTATTATTATTATCATGGGAGGATCCAGTAAATTTTGCGGAGGGGGCGATTGTAAATTTTCTTCGAAGAATGTATGTGAATAGGACTACCCCAATAATTATTGAAAGGAAATTTTCAAATGGAATATAATGAGCTGATAAATTCTACTTTATTCATATTTTTCCCTTACAGTGTATTCATTAAAAAACCCTAAAATCACGTGCATATTTCGGGCCGTGCATGAATTGGTGTATTAAAAATTAAGTTTTTTTGGTTGACAATTCATAGTTTTAGTTGAAAATTCAGCTGTTAATAATAGATTTGATACTTTCTCGATGATTCATTATAATAAATTAAAATTTTTAAATTTAGAATTTAAAGATTTTTCGGGTTTCAATCGTGTGCGAAACTATGAATGTTGCCGACGTTTCGTGAACATTGCAGTTCACTTCTTCAGGGCTTATGTTGTTCTTATATATGTATTCTCTACGATGCCTGTGATTGGCCAGAGTGCCCCATGGTGGGGACTGCTTGAACTTGATTGGCCAATCAAGTCTTTTTTAAGAAACCCGGGAGGACGGAATGCCAAATCGGATTGGTATTATATCCATTGTCCCTATTGATGTTATTAGGGTGCTTCCAAGATTTCGATTGCTTCTCTATGTTTTCTTGGAAATTTATTGTACGTTTTGGCGATGACGGTTGTTTTGTCAAATAAAATACTATGTCCTGTTTCGATATGATGCTCAGCTACTTCCGATTGTGTGAAATGTTCTAGCCTAACTTTACTCTCATGTACCTTTACACGTTGACTTACCGCCCTCCCGGTTTCTCCAATATAGACTTTACCACAAGAACAAGGGATTTGATATACTCCCGGATCACTGAAAGGTTCCTTTTTATCTTTAGGGTTGTTTAGAAGTTGTCCTATTTTTGCAGGTGGTTTAAATATAGTTTGGATGTTGTTTTTGTTGAGAATTCTTCCTATTTGTTCCGTGATACCTTGAATGTAGGGTAGGATGGTGGTTGTTTTTCTCTCTCTTTCTTTAGTAGGTTGTGTTGACTTGTTTTCTTGAGTGTATTTTCTTATCGCTTTATTAATTTGTATGTTTGTGTAATCGTTTTGTATCAGGATTTGTTTAACATTTTGTTATTCCTTTTGTAAGTTATCTTTATCTGTTATGGAGACAGCTCTGTATACAAGGGAATTGATGACCGATTGCTTTTGAGATGGGTGGTGGTGGGAGGAGGCATGCAGATATCTGTTTGTATGCGTGGGTTTTCTGTAAACTTCATGTCCTAATGTGTTATCAGATCTTTTATAAACTAGTACGTCCAAGAAAGGTAATTTTCCGTTTTGTTCAATTTCCATAGTGAACTTGATATTAGGGTGTATTTGATTGATGAAATCGAAAAATTTGTTTAGTTCGTCTAGTCCGTGTCTCCAGATGACAAAAGTGTCGTCAACGTAACGGCACCAGAATTCCGGTTTAAGCTTGGATTTGTCAAAGATTTTAGTTTCTAAATTTTCCATGAAAATGTTGGCTATTACAGGTGAGATTGGAGATCCCATTGCTGCTCCTGAGGTGTGTTCGTAGAATTGGTTATTGAAAGAGAAATAGGTATTAGTGAGACAGTGTTTTATTGAAGGTGTGAGATTGGAGGGGATGTTTGCAAAGGATTTAATAATATCGATTGAAACAGAGATTGGTACTTTTGTAAAGAGAGATACTACGTCGAAACTTACTAGGATGTCTTGGGGTTGAATGTGAATCTGTTGTATTTTTCTGATGAATTCAAAAGAGTTTTGGATGTGTGTGATAGAGTTTCCTGTAAAAGGCTTAAGTTTTTTGGCGAGAAAGCGTTTTTGGCCAATCAAGTTCAAGCAGTCCCCACCATGGGGCACTCTAGCCAATCACAGGCATCGTAGAGAATAGATATATAAGAACAACATAACCTGAAAATTCAGTTTCAGGCCAGCCCTGAAGAAGTGAACTGCAATGTTCACGAAACGTCGGCAACATTCATAGTTTCGCACACGATTGAAACCCGAAAAATATTTAAATTCTAAATATTAATTGATTAATTCAGCTGTTAGTTTGAAAAATTACTTCAATTTTGTATTACATTTATATATATTTGGGTTGGAAATTCAACTTTTTCGTACAAATTTCGCCCCATGGTTTGAAAATTAAACAATTTTGTAGAAAATTAATGTATTTGGTAGAGAATTAAACATTTTCTGTTGAAAATTCAAGTTTCTTAAAAAAAATTTATTATTTTGGCTTGAAAATTCAACAAGCTAATAAAAAATTCAACTTTTTGGTGGAAAATTCAAAAGTTTTGTGAAGGATTTGATTTCCTAAATAAAAAATGATTGTTTTTCAAGGAAGATTTTTGTATTCCGTTCTTGGCTAAAAAGTGATCTTTTTTAGACTAAAAATTTAACTATTTGGTTGGAAATTCGTCTTCTTTAGTTGAAGATTTATAATTTTAGCACAAACTTCATTCCTTTGGTTAAAACCTAAACTAATTATAGAAGTTTCCCTCTTTGGGGTTAAAATGGATTTTTCTACTGAAAATTGAACTATTTTTTTGAAAATTAACTTTTTTGTTGAGATTTCATATTTTCTTTATTTAAAGTTAATTTTTTCAAGTGGAAATTTGACATATATTTTTGGTTGAAAATTGATTTTTTTAGCCTGAAAATTCAACAATTTGGTTTAAGGTTCCTTTAGTTTATTGAAAATTTGTCTATTTTCGTTGAAAAATAATCTTCTTCATTGAAAATTTAACTGTTATCCAAATTTATGTATTTTGTTGAAAAATTTTTTTTGGTCAAAGCTGATAGTTTCAACTCTTTAGTTGAAAAATCAACTGCTCGGTGGAAAATGTATGTAATTTCTCGAAAATTAATGTATTTTTTGAGAATCCGTCTATTTTAGTAGAAAATTGAAGTTCTTGGTTGAAAAATTATCTGTTTAGTTGAAAATATAATTATGCATATTTTCCACTTTTTGTCTAATTTGCAATGAAAGTTAGGTATTACCTGATGATTCATAACAAAGATAATTGTTCAAACGAATTATTATTGTTAAGAACTATCTTCTGCAATTGTAATGCTAGATAGTTGCGGTTTTTTCTGAAATTTTGCAATTTTTTGGTTAACTTTCACTGAATTCGTGAACTAATAATTAATGTAATTTAAAAAAAATATTCGTTTGAACCATTCATTATTGTGCATCATTATCTCATATTGGATATATGCTAGAAAGTTGCGGTTTTTTCTGAATTTTCAAACATTTTGTCAACGTTTTACTTAGTGAGTTAATAACTTATGCAAGCTGGAAACAAATAATATGTATTAATATTAATTTGAACAAAAAGGCCTTCAGTAACGACTTTAAGGAAAATTTACATTTATGTATTATGATCCATATATACAATTTAAGTCAAAGATCTGCTTTATTTCAGAAAAATATGTTCATATATCCACAAAATTAAAAGAGATTTTTTAGATGGTTACAAATAATAATCACTAGGTGAAGAGTAGACAAAAAATTAAAAATTTGTTTAAACAATTACTTTGCTCGACTTAAATAATTAGTAACTCACTCCAAGTAAAAAATAGACAAATAGTTAAATATTTCAGAAAAACACCGCAACTT
>CAKNXH010052864.1:0-15233 GCA_932178445.1 Andricus quercusramuli
TTTTGAAGTTTTCAAACGCCTGTAAAAATTTGAATTTCGCGCCAAAATTTTTTTTGGCTTTATAGGTTTATAGGGCTTGAAAAATCCTACAATTTTCTTTTTTTTCATTTTTCCTAGCTTAAAAATTGACCGAGATATTGTAAAAAAACTCGCCAGCCCTCAATGGTGTCCCATGTTGCCCCATGGGGATCTAGGGGTCTGAAAATCTAGGAAAAGGGGTTTCTATACATGCCGAATATGAGGTTGTATTTAGTTATAGAGGTTCCCTACAAGGCAGATTTGACAATCTTATCCGGCTAGACCCTTTCGGTTGCAATCAACAATACTCTCAGGACTATGGGCTTTGTCATAAGGAACGCTTCTAAATTTAGTAACCCACTCACACTTAAATTGTTATATTTTTCACTAGTCAGACCTATCTTAGAATACGCCTCCGTCCTCTGGGTACCACTGTATATGGTACATAAAGTTAGGCTCGAAAGAGTTCAAAACCGTTTTTTGCGTTTCGCGACCAGGCAAATGGGAATGCCCATGAATAGAAGAGATCATGATTATAGTGGAATTAGAACACTACTGAACATTCCGAAAATTTACTCTAGATTTTTACTCTCAGATTTAAGCTTTCTTTTTAACATCTTAAACAATAATATCGACTGTCCGCAAATTCTAGGTAAAATAAATTTGAATGCGCCTGTAAAATTGTTGAGGAAGAGCACCCTCTTTAGTCCACCTTGTCATCGCACAAATTATGGCAAAAATGATGTATTGGCTAGAATATACAGTGAAGCTAACTTATTGCGCGATAGTCTTGACTTCTTTCATAATTCAACGACAGAATTCAAACTAGCTCTTAAGAACATTCTAAAAATTAGAGAATAACGTGGCCTAGATGTATCCTTTGTTAAATCAGTCTTTGTATATTAATGCGACTCCGAAGAACTGTTAAGCTTTTTTATTTTTTATATTTTTTGATTTACATCTTAACATTAAATCGCAATTTATATTATTAAGATGTACAACTTTCTTTCTTTTAACCTGTAGTAAAGGGCTAAAGCTCGTTGGTTTCTAAATAAATAAATAATTGATAATTCTTGTAAATTTGCGAAGCTTCATAGAAAAGATTTATCGGAAGGATATTCTTGGTTAATTCTGTAAAAGAAATTGAGCCTATTCGTTGAAAAATAGACAAACTCTCTTTTTTGTTTATGCAATTTGTTTAAATTATCAATAATTATTGTGACTTTACGAAGCAACAAAGAAAAGTGACATCAGGAAGACATTCGTAGTTGCCTTTGTAAACAAACTGTACCCATTTCTTGAAAAATAGCAAACTCTGAATATGTTTAATTAAATTGTTAAAATAATTAATAATTATTATATATTTGCAAAGTATCGTGGAAAAGAGTTATTGGAAATACATTCATTCTTGATACCCTAAACTAATTTATCCTATTTGTTGAAAAAAGGCCAAGGTCCTTCTGAAAAGTTAAACAAAAATGTAAAGTTGGTGTGTAGAACAGAACATAATCCACAATAATCCATGAAAACTGCTAATTCTTGTGTAGAACAAAACACAATCCACAATAATGTATGAATGAATATTGACAAATAATCAATGAAGTAGCAATACTATTCATATATGTATTCATATATACAACTGAGGCGCATTTATGTCATAAGAGCGGTCGACCTGACGCCACCAAACACATCTCTCCGGCCTGAATAGCCATTCACGAATTCATTGAAAGCAAAACCAACCCATACGCAGTAGAAGTGACTCGGGAGCACTCAGCCTTTCGAATCTACGAGCCCAAGCCTAGAACTACTAAGTAACGCTGACAGTAACGCGCACTTAGCAACTTTTAAAGATAGGATAAACTAAGAATGCTTTTCCAGTGACTATTTGATGTGATACTTTGCAAATTTTCAATAATTAACAAATTTTTATTAAAAAATTCATAGTTTGCCTATTTTTCAACAAACAGGCTCAATTTGTTAAAAAAAATAACTGATAATATCTTTGCGATTACTTTTTTCTATGTTGCTTTGCAAATTCTCAAGAATTATGATTCAAACCATTTTTGTAAGGAAATTCAGAATTTGGTTATTTTTAAACGAAAAGGCTTATTTTTAACGGAATCAACTAAGAATGCTTTTTCGATGACATTTCAATATTTTCAAAGAATATAACTTCCTTCTAATTGTAACTATCATTGCAATCTTGAACAATTGAAAATATGAATTCATCCGTGCTATTTTTATTAGGAAACATTCAAATTTCAATTATTTTTGGAATTTGAAGAAGTTTAGAAAATTGAAAAATGTATTTACCCTTGGCTCATTTATCTTTAAAGAAAAAACATCACGTGCGCCCTAAACTACGACCCAAGACAGATTTATGTGTAAACATCTTAATTGCGTAAACATTAATAACTTTCAATTTTCCATCCACATATGAATGTATGTATAGAAGAATAATGTACGAAGATGGAAGAATTCGGTGTGTTCCTGAATTTCCATCTTCCAACGTTTCGGTGTAGGAGAACCTTGCGTTACACTCGAGCCATGGTTTCACTTTTCTCAGGCGCGACTCCCCATATCGAGGTCTAAGATGTTTACACATGAAAACTTAGTCCACTAAGAATATGTTTCTGGTGACTTTTTTCCTACGCTTGGTATATTCCCGAGAATTATTAATTATTTAAAAAATTTTCATACAGAAATTTAAAGTTTTACTATTCTTTAACAAGTAGGTAGAGTTTAGCTATTTTTAAACAAATATGCCAACTTTTTTCCAGAATTAGCTACGAATATCTTTTCAATTACTATTTTTATGATGCTTTGCAAATTTTCAAGAATTATTAATTATTTAAACAATTTTCATATACAAATTAAGAGCCTGGTCATTTTTCAACGAATAAAATAAATTAATTTAGGTAATCAAGATAGAATGCATTTCCAATAAATCTTTTCTACAATACTTTGCAAATATACAATAATTATTAATTATTTTGACAATTTTCATAAACATATTCAGAGTTTGTCAATTTTTCAAGGAATAGGCCAAATTTGTTTACAGAGTCAACTAGGAATGTCTTTTCGATGACTACTTTATATGCTGGAAGGGAGGAGAAAAACGTGAAAATAGCTTTCTGGAATGTGTCAGGCTTAAAGAACAAGAATGAAGGTTTTTGGCGGGAGTTAGAAAAGTGGGATGTGATTATGATGAGTGAAACCTGGGCGGATGAGAAGGACTGGAAGGGGATGAAAAGAATGTTACCTAAGGGTTATGTGTGGACAATGCAAGAAACAAGAAAGGAACACGTTAAAGGTAGAGGTATGGGCGGCATGGTCTCAGGGGTGAGAAAAGAATTGGCAGTGAAAGGGAGAATAGAGGAGCACAGGGAGGAAAAGGATGGAACAATGGTAAGAAGGATTATAACTGGAAAAGTGAAAATACCGGTGGTTTGTGTATATAGAAGAAGAGGGGAAGAGGGGAAGAGGAATGTTCGAGAGTAATAAAGAGGTGGATGGAGGACAAGAAGGAAGAGTTGGTTTTGATAGAAGGTGACTTGAATGCCTGGACTGGCGAGCAAGGGGGAGGGACTTGGGACAATGAGAAGGAGGCCTATATAAAGAGCTCCAAACATAGGGAGATAGACCGGGAGGGCAGGATGTTACTAGACATAATAGGAGAAACAAGATGGTTTATATGTAATGGCAATATGAAAGGAAATGGAAAGGAGAGATCACATTTATAAGTAAGGGAGAAACAATAATAGACTACATCCTGGCGGAAGAAAGAATGAGGAATATGTAAGTAAAGTAAAGGGAGTAAGGTAAAGGGAGAAAGGAAAGAGTGGGAGAAAGGAACACGAAAATGGGAGTCTGGGGGGGGGGGTAGATAAACTAAAAGAGTTCAAACAAAAAACGGAAAACGAGAATGTTAGATATGAAAAAGAGGAGGGAGTAGACTCGTTAATTGAAAGGTTGAAAGGGTCGATTGAGAAGGTAAGGAATGAGATAGGTACAAAAGAAGGAAGAGAAGAGGGAAAGAGAGGCTGGTGGGACGAGGAATGCAGGGAGAGTAAAGAGAGAATGGAAGAGTGTGTAAGAAAACGAAGGAAAGGAGAAATAGAGAAGGCGGAGTACAACAGGAGAAAAAGGGAACATCAGAGGATGCTGGAAAGCAAAAAGCAAGGGGTAAAGGAGAAATACAAGGAAGAAGTAGATAAAGCAATCAAGGAAGGTAGAGTCTGGGATGTTATAAATAGAGAAAGAGGAGGAAGGAAGGACGTGAATGAAGAAATAGAAATGGGTGAGTGGACGGATTATTTTAAGGGTCTGTTAGGGGGATAACAAAATAGAATCAAGGGGGAAAATAGAATGATAGTCCAGGGAGAAATGGTGGAAGGGAATGAAATAACAAGAGAAGAAGTTGATGAGGCGATAGATACACTAAAAAGAAACAAGGTTACATGAGAGAATGGTATGGAAAACAAAGCGATAAATTATGTAGGAGAAGGGATTAAGAAAGGGATGTGGAAGATCTGCAACAAGGTCTGGAAAGGAGAAGGTTGGCCGGAGGAGTGGATGACAGGGCTGGTGGTACCGCTTGTCAAGAAAGAGGAGGGTACGAAGGTATAGGAGTACAGAGGGATCACTCTCATGCCAGTAGGTTATAAAATATACGCAGAAATTCTAGGAAAAAGGTTAGAGAGTCAGATAGAAGAGAAACAAAGTATCCCACACAATCAGACGGGATTTAGAAAAGGGATGGGGACAATATATAACATTTACGAACTCAACTACTTGGTTAACAGAAACTTAGGGAGAAAAAGAGGGAAATTAGTCGCCTTGTTCGTAGATTTTAAAGCATCTTTTGATTCAGTGAATAGAAAAGTGCTATGGCAAGCAATGAAAGAGAGGGGAATAGAGGAAGGGTTAGTGGAGAGGATTAACCAGTTAACTGGTAGGCTCGAAATCGACGTTATGTGCCAAAACTGGTAGAAGCAAATAATTCCGTGTTAATCATGAAAGCTAATTTCCTTAGAGTTTTTTAGGTCGCTGATGATGAATCCGGGGTCAAAATTGAAAAATTGAAAATGGCTGGTCCGATATGGTGGTCTAAAATGCAAAAATCACGTTACTTGAATGAAAGGCAGTACTGAAGAGTTGTTCAAGTCGCTGATGAATTTCCTAATATATTATCAGCTGATTTGAATTTTTCAATTTTGACCCCGGATTCGTCATCAGCGACCAAAAAAACTAAGTACTGACTTTGATTAAAATCACATGACTTTTGCATTTTAGTTTACCATATTGGGTCCGCCATATTGGGTCCGCCATTTTGAATTTCTCAATTTTGACCTTAGATTCGTCATCAGGGACCAAAAACCCTAGGGCATACCAATTTTTATCAAAATCCATTCAGTTTTGTGGCCGTTATTCAAAGTGCGCATATATGCGTCATTACCAGTTTTGGCCTGGATGATTTCTGCGCATATATGCGTCATTACCAGTTAACTGGTTAAGGAAATTTTTACTGAAACCAGGATTAGGGTAAAGATAGGAGGGAAAACGGGAGAGGTTTTCTGGACAGGAAGAGGTCTAAGGAAAAGGTGCCCGTTGAGTCCAATACTATTTAGTATGCTGCTGGCAGACTTTGAGGAGAAGCTGAAGGAGAAAGGGAAAGGGGGAACGATTTTGGGCAATAGCCAACTATACTCTCTAGCATACGCGGACGACGTAGTTTTGTTAGCAGATGGTAAGAAGGGGATGAACCTAATGATAAGAATTTTCGAAGAGTATGTGGGAACAATAGAAATGGAGGTGAACGTAGGGAAGACCAAGGTGATGTGCTTCAGAGGTAGAAAGACCAAAATAGGTTACGTTTGGAAGATTAACGGACAAACAGTGGAAAGTGTGGAGGAGTTCTGTTACTTAGGTTTTTGGTTTGAGGTAGGAGGGGGAAACGAGGTGCAGGTGAGGAAAAGAATCGAATGTGCGAGTAAAGTAGTGGGCCAAGTATGGGGTATAGGAAAGAGAAGGTTCAATAACGATTGGAGAATGAGGGTTTGGTTGTTTGATGCGTTGGTTTGGGCAGTGTTATGGAGTAGAGGTCTGGGGATGGATGCTTGGACGGAGTTCGGAACAAGGAGACGAGAGGCAATTTGGGAAATTCGAAATGGGAGGAAGAAAGGAAAAAAACGAGGAGGGTTTGTGATATATAAGAAGGGGTACGGAAGTGGCAGGACATAGATTTAGAGCTATTAGTAAGACAAGGAGAAGAGAGATGGACAAAGATTATGGATTCGAGGTACAATAGATGATATATGATGGTCAAAGGGTTGACGGAACCACAATATTTATAAAATTATAAAAAAGAAAGAGAAATGGAATAGGGTGGTACGGTTTAGAATGGGAGATGTGGTGAGATCTTGTAGATATTGGATGGATGATGAGGACAATCTGTACAGAGTATGTGGATACGATGTGGAGTCATGGGCACAGGTGTTACAGAGGTGTGCAGGAGAGGCAGAGGGACAGTTGCGTGTGGATGAAAATGTAAGAGCGACATGGATGAAGAAACTGGAAGAAGTACGAGAAAGAAAGGGAACAACGCAGAGCCAAACGGGTAATTCTGTTTAAAGGAAAGTAACTAGCAAACATTTTTTATTTTCAAATCGTTGAAAATGTATTTCATGGTAAGAGAAAACGGAAGCCCTGGAAGATCGCTCATTTTTAGAAGTTTAAGAAGTAATAGCATTAATATAATTGTTATTTTAAGTAAGGTGAAACATTAGAATATAAGCAGCGGTTAAGTTAGATTAAGGAAGAAATGTAAATATATTTACAGGGAGCGGAGATAAGTCTTTCCTATGTTACTTTGCAAATTTACAATAATTGTTAATTATTTTAACAATCTTCAGAAACATATTTAGAGTTCGGCTGTTTTTCAATGAATCGGCTCAATTTATTTACGACTTCAACTAAGAATACCTTTCCGACGACTGTTATCTATGTTGCATTGTAAATTCACAATAAATGTCAATTATTTAAGGCTGGCCCGGGTGATTGCGCCACTTCAGGGCATCTGAATAAAAAAAATCGAGTTGATTATTGTTGTGTAGCCTTGTCATTCTGGTCTGAACCAGGATTTTTCATTTCGAGTGAAAAATAACAAAATGACGGACTTCTAAAAAAATTACAACGTTTTTTTCAACTTTTTTCCTCGGAAATCGGGCTATAAATCAGAAAATATTGAATGGAAAAAAATATCCTAGTTCCCGCCATAGCCACTAGTGTGTAAGACAACGTATTAAAACTTCAGCTTGATCGGTTCAATATAATATTTTTCAGAACGTAATCATAAAAATGGCGTGTTTTCATGCCTCCATAGACAAACGCAAAAGTACGCTTTTTGAGTGGCGCCTGGCGGTGCTTTGCATGAAATGCAAAATAGGGTTCAGTTAGCACGGTGTGACGTAGAGTTCAAAAAAGAGCTTTGTTTGTACATGCCCGATTATTTTCGTAACGCTAGAGTTGGCTAGAGAGAGATCGTGGTAGACAAAGATAGAAAGAGAATTCATGGCGGATTAGTGAGTCGATGTTTCTAACGAAGAGTATAGCGTGCTCCTATCGCCTCGCACATTATACCTTGTTGTCTCATTCACGCTTGTTAGAACACAAATGCAGCATAGCTCATGCGTACCTTCACCGAATCAAAACGTGATTTTGCATTTTTCCATGGAGACAACGAAATCACGCCATTTATGATTTTGTTCTGAAAAGTACCGTTCGTGACTCCTGCGGACTGACGGCTTTCCTTTTTGAAACTCGCGCCATGTTTTTGTAACTCGTCTTCGGTTCGGGCGCCTACGGCACCCTTACCTACGACGCGTTACAAAAACATTGCGCTCGTTTCAAAAATGCCGTCAGTCCGCACTAGTTACGAAATGTACTATTTAATTACCCGGGCCGACCGAGAAAACGCTGTTTTGAGAAAAACGCATTAAGCCTTATAAAGATCATTTTCAGCAACTTTTTCTGCCCTACGACTCGATCTGGCTATTTTAGAATCGTCAAACGTTGCCTTTACACCGTTTGCTGCTGTTGTGCGACTTACAGCGCGCAACTACGAAGCGCTCTCGACAATGCGCTGTAGCTTCGTTAATTTTTCATATTTCAGACTAAAATTTCTACAATATACTCTCAATGTATTTTACTTTCGGAATATGTGAGAAAAAAAATCGATTTTTTGAAATTTAGTTACCAGACTACCCCCTTAAAGAATGCCAATTAAAGAACTGAGAGTTTGGCTATTTCTCAACGAATGGGTTCGATTTTTTATCGAATCAAGTAAGAATATCTTTCCAGTGAATTTTTGCTATAATGCTCTCCAAATTGCAAAGAATGAATAGTTATTTAAACAATTTTGATAAACAAATACAGAGTTTGGCTATTTTTTCAAGAATAGGCTCAATTTGTTTACGGAATCAATCAAGAATGTATTTCAAATAACTCTTTCCCATGTATGATACTTTGAAAATTTACAATAATTATTAATTATTTAAACAATTTTCATAAACACATTCAGAACAATTTGTTTACGGAGTCAACTAGGAATGTATTTCCGATGACTCTTTACTATGTTTTGTAAGTTCACAGGAATTAATAAATATTTAAACAATTTCGATTGAAAAATTAAGAGTTTGGCTATTTTTCAACGAACAGGCTGAATTTTTCACAGAATTAGATAAGAATATCCTTCCGACGATTTTTTTTCTATAATCCTCTGCAAATTTCAAAGAATTAATTATTATTTGTATTGATGTTGAGGTTTTGGCCAGATGAGAAATAATTGGTAGGATGGTAAATGGTTTTTTCTTTATACATACATGCAAAACCCTCGATTGCCCACCGTTTACAGACATCCAAAATGGCCGATTCCGCACTGTGCGCGAAAGCAATGAGCAAAATCCCCAACACCGATGACCAAAACGCTGTCACCGGTTAGCAAAATGGTCTCCACGGTTACCAAAATACTTTGGCCACCGGTTGCCATCTAGCGTCGTGAACGGTCACTACGTTTTGGCCACCGCTTGCCATCTAGCGTCGTAAACTGTTACTATGCGAACATCATTTTGGGTGAGGTTGGGTTTATTTCGTTCGTGACAGTTTGTTTTCGTCACGAAGTAGTATACTACTTCGTGGTTTTCGTTCATTTTCGTTCAAGTAATTCGTTGCATGACGAGATTAAAGAGTTTTCACAAGCTAAGGTGCAAACGGCAAAAAATCATAGAAATGGATTTCGCTGACGAAGACAGCATTGCAAGTTTCGATGACCTACAAAAAATGATAAAGGAGACAGACAACATTGTGTTATTTTCAGGAAAGGATAAACATTTTGGGAGTTATTTTGTTTCCTGCGGGGGGCTCCGCCCCTCGAACCCCCCGCGGGGGCTTTGCCCCAGACCCCTACCCCCCAACTTTTCGTCAAGTCTGCATATCTCGGGTTTTGCATAGTATTCTTTAAAGAAAAATAGTGTTCGATACTCGAGTCCTCACGGGCGATATGGTCACTGCTCGTGTGAAGGAGCTGCGTGAACCCGAGGCTCGGCTCCGGCTTCCTACGCATCGCCTTCGGCTCGGCTTCGTTCGCCTCCGCCTCGCCTCGGGTTCACGGGGCGCCTTCATACTCACAGTGACCAAAACGCCCGTTTGGCCTCTCGTATCGAAATATACTATTTGTCTACTGGCCCGTTTATTAAAAAATCGATGTTAAAAATAAATACAGTTTCGTCCGTCGACGTCGGACCTCATCAGTTAACAGGCTCAAGATTAAATAGAGTATAACATTTTTTGTTACATTTCGTATTAGTTTCGTAGTTAAATTGTAGTGTCCGAATCAATTTTTGATAATGATATTTTTTTAAATTAGTTAATGAGTTTTAAAAAATTGGAATTTTATGAAAAATCTTTCAAGTTTTTTGCCCATGGTCTCGGGTTTGTAATTTTATTAATAAAAACGATTTTTCGTTTTTGGGCCATCGCCATGTTTCCTTGCCCGAGATCATGGGCATACATGGTATGGCTTTAAAACTTAAAACTTTAATTTATCATAATGAATCATCGTGAGAGCATTAAATCTATTATTATACAATAATTATTAATTATTTCAACAATTTTCAGATACATATTCAGAGTTTGGCTATTTTTCAAAGAATAGGCACAATTTATTTACGGAGTCAACTAAAAATATGTTTTCGATGACTCTTTTATATGTTGCTTTGTAAATTTACAATAATTATTAAGAATTTACACAATTTTCATACAAAATTCAGAACTTGGCTATTTTTCAACGAATAGGCTCAATTTTTTGCAGAATTGACTAAGAATGTTCTGATTACTTTTTCTATGATGCTTTGCGAATTTACAATAATTATTAATTATTTCAACGAATTAAGAGTTGGACCATTTTTCAATGAATCAGATGACTTTTTTCTATATTGTTCTGCAAATTGTCAAGATTTATTAATCATTTGAACAATTTTCATTATAAAATAAGGAGTTTGGCTATTTCTGAAACAATAGCCCAATTTGTTTCTAGAATCAACAAGGAATGTATTTCCAATAAATATTTTCTACGATACTTTACACATTATTAATAATTAAAAAGAAAACAATCTGTACCCCCTACCTCACAATACTCTTTCCACGCCGTGCAAGTCACGCCTACCCCGAAAGGAAAGTGGCCTAATGATATCACAATAATTAATTATTTGAACAGTTTTCATAAACATACTCAGAGTTTAGGTATTTTTCAAGGAATATTTACCTAATATTTTAAGTACAGTCTTTGCAGCTCCCTTTTAAATATACAGGTTGCCCCAGACTCAAGTGTCCGGACTTATATAGCCGTATAAAAATGAAAAAAATAAATAGAGAATTCCTTTTTAAAAAATCAGTTGAAGTTTTAGTTTTTTAGTTATAAAACATTCAAGCTGGACCAATCAGGAGCGCCGTATAAACAGCCGTGTGTGCGTGAACGGGATTCCAACGTAGTGTTCTCCCGTCGCTAACTTAAATGCTTAAATTACCTTAAATGTTTTATAACTAAAAAACTAAAACTTCAACTGATTTTTGGAAAAGGAATTTTCTATTTATTTTTTTCATTTTTATATGACTATATAAGTCCGGACACTTGAGTCTGGGACATCTACAACAATTTGGTGGTTTCATTGTTGTTCCCACGACCAGCTAGGGAAAGGGTTCGTCCATCCTTGTAGAGCCCCGCGTGCAAGGATAAGGCTGATACTCTGAGAGGTCGCCGGTATCCCAGAGCCACCGTTAAAGACACCTCACCTAGGTGCCATGCAGCTTTCGGCACGGTTCTTTCACCTTCGCTTAGGAGTTATTCCTTCGGGACCATCCCTGGACAATTGTCCGCGACTGCTTATTAATTATTGTAACCGTATTCAGCAGAAACCCTTGGTACGGGGACCCTCTATCCGCAATCCGAGGACGCGTTCGGTGGTTTTGTCATAAGTCCTTCGGTTCTATTCCAAAGGAATCGAAACCGAAACCGAATGGTAGATTACGATAATTAATAAGCAGTCGCGGACAATTGTCCAGGGATAGTCCCGAAGGAATAACCCCTAAGCGAAGGTGTAAGATCCGTGCCGAAAGCTGCATACCACCTGGGTGAGGTGTCTTTAACGGTGGCTCTGGGATACCGGCGACCTCTCAGAGTATCAGCCTTATCCTTGCACGCGGGGCTCTACAAGAATGGACGAACCCTTTCCCTAGCTGCTCGTGGGAACAACAATGAAACCACCAAACCACCAAAATGTTGTAGATGCGGTTCAAAACGATCGAACGCACAGAGTACCCGACCATGGATCGGCAAACAATGCCGATCATCCTAGAGTTCGGGGTGCTGAAAATAATTTAGATGGAAACACGACGACGAACCGGCGAAACGCCCACATTGAGTGGACGGATCAACTTAAGAATGACGTGCTAGACTGCTACGGTGCCAGCATTATCCCTGTTCGCGGAGGCTTTATGGCGCGTATGCATACTCTGTGGTGCCAGAAACACCCAAAGCTGCAGCACGTTTCGCATCAGTCTTTGCGAAATCAAGCCGACTACCTCCGGAAAAATGGATATGTACGCGGATCGCTTCCTCAACCGCTGCTTGAAAAAGCTGCAGACGAAGATGAAACGACATTAAGACCAACCGCAGAAGGCAGGCACCTTCTGGAAGATGATCGCAATTTCAGTACAAGGAGGAACATCAACATGCAAGCTCCTCTTAAGCCCCAAGATCTGGCTGAAATGGATGCCTCCCTTCGTGGAGATATCTCGCAAGAGTCCGACCTCTGGACCATCAATTGCTCAGTTTATGGTGCTGCGAGAGCTTTGGCTGATGCAAATCGAAGGCTGAAACTGACGATGGATCAAAAGACAAGAAGACGCTTGCATCAACTAAACAAGAAAATTGGATGGGCAAGACAGCATGCATCCCGTGTTCAATGTGTGATTGACTACATAACATCTGGTAGACCGTTCACGGAAAGGGTTCGAAAGTTCGCCCAGGGACTAAGGACCTTGAATCACACACTAAACAAGTCAAAGCTGCTGACAATCAAGCAGCATATTGTTGACAAAATAAGGCTGTTATCTGACGCAAAGAGGAGGATACAGAAGAGAGAGAGATGGATCAGGGAGAATCAACAGTTTCTCGCTGACCCATCACGCCTTTTCAGTGATCCCCCTGTTTTCGTAAAAAAATCCACCCAAGCCCAAGGAGGTATAGGCTTTTTGGAGAGAGGTGTACAAGATCCCGAAAACACTAGAGTTGAAAGATGATACTGACAATATCATCCGCTTCAAGTAGTTTTGCGACAGCCTCATAAAATCTGAGGAGGAGTGCCCATCAGTCACTGCCGAAGAGGTGAAAAAAGCACTTAGAGGCACGAAGAACTTTTCCGGTGCTGGACCAGATTGTATCAAGAACTTTTGGTGGAAGAAGTTTACTTCTATACACCAACATTTGGCCGCATATTCAACTCATATTTAAAGTCGAAGACGCCCATTCCGCAGTGGCTGGTGTTAGGACGCACTATACTCCTACCGAAAAAAGGTAACTTGTCCAAACCAGAGAATTACAGGCCAATAACTTGTTTGAACACACTGTATAAGATCTTTACAGCTGTCCTAAACAACAGGATTGTTCGACGAATTGAGCCTGTATGGCGAGAGATGTACGAACAACGTGGCTCGAAAAAAAGTGTAGCAGGCTGTCAAAAGAACCTGCTGATTGACAGGTGTGGCTGTAAAGACGCTACAGTCCATCAGCGCGTCCTGTCAATGGCCTGGATTGACTACCGGAAAGCTTTCGATTCAACCTCTCATAGACTTATCATCTGTCTGTTGGAAAGCTTGAAGGTACATTCACACATAGTGAGATGCATAGAGAGATTGATGCCTCTTTGGAAAACAAGATTTACCATCTCATCTAGGAATTATCGTCTGACGACGAACAACGTCACCTTCCAGAGGGGCGTCTTTCAAGGGAATAGTATGAGCCCTTTGCTTTTTTGCATCACACTTCTGCCTCTATTTCTCGCACTACGAAATTCTCCTGGATACCTCTGTGGCGAAACTAATCAGCGTGAACATAAGGTCACTCATGTATTTTATATGGATGACCTGAAGATCTATGCCGAGAGATTGGGATGGACTTTGGTTTGGACAAGTGTGCCAAAATTCATTTGAAGAAAGGAATTATTACTGGCGTTCCCAAGGACCCTGAGCTTGTGGATATAAGTATTATTAGACATCTTAACACTGGAGAGACCTATACATACCTGGGCGTGCCTTAAAGCCGCAT
The DNA here is from genome assembly GCA_932178445.1 of Andricus quercusramuli. Taxonomy (NCBI): domain Eukaryota; kingdom Metazoa; phylum Arthropoda; class Insecta; order Hymenoptera; family Cynipidae; genus Andricus; species Andricus quercusramuli. Next base: position 13,901 of record CAKNXH010052864.1, read on the forward strand.
TCAGGATGTAACATCAGTGAAGGAGTCTCTCCGAAGCAGATACAAGCATCTTTTTCGACAGATTTGGTCTTCCAATCTGTCGGCGTTGAACTAGGTATCTGCGGCTAACATGCTTGCCGTCCCGGTTCTACTCTACTCGTTTGGGGTGGTTCAATGGACGAAAAACGAGCTTAAGGCCCTTGATGTCACCACCTGTAAGATCATGCATATGCATAAAACCTTGCATATCAATTCGTCAGTTCCGCGATTATACATTTCACGCCGTCAAGGCGGACGCGGACTTCTGAATCTCCAGTGTCTTCATAACCGAATTGTTTTAAGTACAGCTTACATCGTTGCAAATGGCAGAGATCCTCTCCTAAAGATGGCCAGAAACCACGAGATGATTGGCGAAAGAGCGTTCCTTTACAAAGCCGCGGAGCAAGCTGCCGAGACCCTTGACCTGAATTTTAACATCAGAAGTGAGAAAAGTGCATTACTCCATCTAGATGCTTCACGTCTAAAAGCCGAAGTAAAGAAAGCAAAGGTTGGAAAATTTCACCAAGAGCTACTCGACAAGCAAATGCACGGAAACTTTCACAGAAATATAGAAAAACAGTCCTTGTCGAAGGAGCAAACTTTTGCTTTCCTCAAATAATCAGGGCTCAATTCAGGTACAGAAGGCTTTATTTTCGCATGCCAGGACGGTGTAATCTCCACCTTAGCATACCGCGCCCGCATTTTATGTCAAGAAGTTCCCAGTGATAGGTGCAGAGCGTGCCATGCACACGCTGAGTACCTAGAACACGTACTATCGGGGTGTCCGACCCACGCAGGAACAACTTCGTGTCCTCAAGACACACGAGGGTTTCGCCGCCCTGTCATTGTGATTTCGTCGTGCCCTGTGACCACCCATCTCACGGATGTGAGACGTGGCCATAGGTGTACCGCGGCTCTACTGGGGGCTATTGAAATTTTTTTTTTTTTTTTTTTTTTTTTTTTTTTTTTTAGATGGCAGTTGCTCTTAGTGGTAGCCTGCGGTGGTTGTTCAACTTTTTTTTAATTATATATATACAGGGTGTCCCAGTACTCAGAAACCATATTCGTATTTTTGGATTCTAACAAAAAAAATGGCGTCGAAAATAATTATAAAAAAATTTTTCTAAAGTTAATAATTACCGAGTTATTAACAATTAAAGATTAACCAATCAGAAGCACGCGTTAGAAGGTCGACAGTCCATGTGCCATCGACAAGAGTGTGTGCATAAGCAAGTTCATTTCGTATAATTTCTCCTCAGATCGCTTTAGCAGTAGGTTGTGACTCTGGTGCAACTTCACACGTCAACGAGATACA
>CAKNXH010052865.1:2901-14271 GCA_932178445.1 Andricus quercusramuli
AAAATATATGTATTTTTTCATTTTCTCCTATGAATTTAGCAATTTTCAGCACATTTTTAAAAATACGTAGGGGTGGTTTACCCCCGCGTAATATTTTTATTCATGTTGGATGGGCTCTTTTTCACTTCCTTCGTTATAAAAATAATTTCCCAATTTTTTGTGTGTATGAAAAGTATATATTATCATAGACACAAAATAAAAAGTTTCTAGGGGTAGCTACCCCCATTAATTTTTTACAACGTTTTTTCTGCGAAACACGTCAACTTTATTTTCATCTCAAGTGCAAAATATATTTTTTTCAAATTTTTTCCTGTGGATTTAGCAATTTCCAGCTCAACTTTGAAAATATGTAGGGGTGGTTCACCCCTGCATAATTTTTTTATTCATGTTGGATAGACTCTATTTTACTTTCTTCGTTATAAAATTAATTTCCCAATTTTTTTGTGTATGGAAAATATTTATTATCATAGACACAAAGTAAAAAGTTTTTAGGGGTAGCTACCCCCATTTATTTGAAAAAAAATTTTTTTGGCGAAACACGTCAACTTTATTTTGGTCTCAAGTGCATAATATATTTTTTTCAACTTTTTTCCTGTGAATTTAGCCATTTTCAGCACAACTTTAAAAATATTTAGGGGTGGTTCACCCCCTTAAGTTTTTTTTTTTTTGTTGAGAAAATTACGTTATTCATCTCTCATCACTAGGAAACTTTTCCAGTAGGTTTGGTCGAAATCAATTTTGTTTTTATACACAAAACTATACAATCGACACTTGCGAACCCTATCTTTGAGGGGTTGTTTCACCCCCTTAAAGTGTTTTTCCGCAGATAAAAAAAAATACGTGTCGCTTAGTTTTTCGAGTACTACAACATATATCAGGGAGAATCAAATCGGCGAGGGACACCTGGAGTACCTTCCTTGTTAGTGAGGTAATAATTAATGCTAGATAACAAACATGCTTATACAAACAATTTATTTTTGTTGATAACTATATTCTCTGATAGTAATGCTAGAAAGTTTTTTTTTCTGAAATCTTGAGTTTTACTCTGGCTTTTTGGCTTCCGTTTTCGGTACCGATCGTGAGAGAACTCTTTTGTGTCAAGTGCTGCGTTTTTTGGCTTTGGTGAAGGGAATCAGCGTGTGTGGGTGCAGAAAGGGCAGTGAGTGCGGAGAGCAGGTGTAAAGGAAGAAGGGTGAGTAAAGGCAAGTGTGTAAAGGGTGGAAATAAGTTGTGAGAAAGGAAAGTTGAAACGTGCAAATTTTGTTTTGAGGTTAGGTGTAGAAAATAGTTGTCGGGCAAGGGGGGCAAGAGGTAGGCAGGTGAAGAGAGGGTAGCGTCGTGGAACAGTGGGTAAGGTTGGATACTGGGATGCCGACGGTAAGAAGTCCGCAAACGGGCGCCAGAGGGCAGGGAGAGGAAGAAGCAAGAGCGGACGAGGTTTTGAGTGCGGTTAGTGGGGAGAAGGGAGAATTTGACAGTAGCGATGACGAGACGTTCGAGACACCGACCAGGGTCGGATCAGCTGAGAGAAGGGGTTCAGGCACGAGCCAGAAACGCGGGAGACCATCAAACCTACAGCGCCTCAACAGGCTAGGTAGCGCGGGCTCGAATAGGAGTCTGGATGAATGGCACAAAAAGGGGAACGTGACTAGCAGTGAAGGGGAAGATAAAAGGAAGAGAGAGGAAGGGGAAGATGATCCTGAAAGGGACAAGGAAAACAAGAAAGTGAAGATTAAACGAAAAACACCAGACAGAGATAGGGGGGATGGGGGGATGTTTGAGAAGCTAGCAGCCCTCATAAAAGGGTTTAGAGAGGAAACAAGGAAGAGTCTGGAAGATATGAATAGGCAGGGGAAAGAAGTTAGGGGGGAAGTGAGAAAAGTAAGAGAAAAGTGGGAAGAGTGGGATAAACTCTGGAAAGAGGAGAAAGACAAGGTATGGGGTAAACTAGAGGACATAGAGAATAGACAGAGAGAGATTGACGAACAGACAAATAGGGAGATAAAACAACTGGAAGAACGGGTAAGCAAATTAGAAGTTAGGAATGAGCATATGGGGAAGGGAACAGAAAGTGCGGGAGAAGTAGAAGGGAGTGATAACGTGCAAAATGAGAATGAAAGATTGAAGAAGAGACTGAGTGAGATTGAAAGAAGGTTGGAAGGGGAAGAAAGGGCGAAGAGAAAAAATAACATAGTGGTCAAGGGATTGAAAATAGAGAGTGCAACAGGGGAAATTGAAATCAAAAATCTGCTGAGAGATATTGGAATTCGGGTAAGGGTAGAAGGAGTTAAGAGATTAGGAATGACGAAGGAAGGAAAAGAAGGAATGTTTGTAGTAAAAGTAGGGAGTGATGAGGAGAAAAAGAAAATTATGGAGAACAAAAAATTATCGAAAGGAAGAAGGGAGAGAATTGAAGAGGATTTGTCTTGGAGGGAGAGGAAAAAGAGATGGCAAATAGAACAGAGAGCATGGATAGAGAGGAAAAAAAGATGCATGGTATGGATAGGGCGAGACAGACTATGGATAAATGGGGAGGAGTGGGTCTGGGACGAGGAAGTAGAAGAAATAAGGAAAAAGGGAAAAAGAGTTGAGAAAGGTAGAAGAAAGGAAGATTCAAAAGAGGCTAGAGAGCAAACAGAGGGGTTTCCAAAAAGCAAGGCGGAAGAAAAGTAAGGAGGATAGGGGAGGGAAGGGAGGAGAAAAAAAGTGAAAATAGCTTTCTGGAATGTGTCAGGCTTGAAGAACAAGAATGAAGGTTTCTGGCGGGAGTTAGAAAAGTGGGACGTGATTATGATGAGTGAAACCTGGGCGGATGAGAAGGATTGGAAGGGGATGAAAAGGTTGTTACCTAAAGGGTATGTGTGGACAATGCAAGAAGCAAGAAAGGAACACGTTAAAGGTAGAGGAATGGGCGGCATGGTATCAGGGGTGAGAAAAGAATTGGCAGTAAAAGGTAAAACAGAGCAGGACAGGGAAGAAAAGGAGGGAACAATGGTAAGAAGGATTATAATAGGGAAAGTCAAAATAGCGGTGGTTTGTGGATATAGAAGAAGAGGGGAAGAGGGAGGTTGGAGAGTAATAAGGAGGTGGATGGAGGAAAAGAAGGAAGAATTGGTTTTGATAGGAGGTGACTTAAATGCCTGGACTGGCGAGCAAGGGGAGGGACTTGGGATGAAGAAAAGGAGGCATATATAAGGAGCTTCAAACATAGGGAGATAGACCGGGAGGGCAGACGGTTACTAGACATAATAGGAGAAACCGGATGGTTTATATGTAATGGCAACATGAAAGGAGATGAGAAAGGAGAGATTAAATTTATAGGTAAGGGAGATACAGTAATAGATTACATCCTGGAGGAAGACAGAATGAGTAATATGATATGCAGAATGAATGTAGGGAATGGGATAGGGTCAGAACACTTCCCAGTAATAGCTACACTGAAAGATGGCGTCCATAAGCGTGGCAAAGGGAGAAAGGAAAGAGGGGGGGGGGAAGGAACACGAAAATAGGAGTCTGGGGGGTAGATAAATTAAAAGTGTTTGAACAGAAGATGGAAAAGGAGAATGTTAGATATGAAAAGGAGGAGGGAGTAGACTCGTTAATTAAAAGATTGACAGGGTCGATTGAGAAGGTGAAGGATGAGATAGGTACAAAAGAAGGAAGAGAAAAGGGAAAGAGAGGATGGTGGGACGAGGAATACAGGGAGAGTAAGGAGAGAATGAAAGAGTCGGTAAGAAAATGGAGCAAAGGAGAAATAGAGAAGGCGGAGTACAACAGGAGGAAAAGAGAACATGAGAAGATGCTGGAAGGGAAAAAGCAAAGGGGAAAGGAGAAATACAAGGAAGAAGTAGAAAAAGCAATCAAAGAAGGTAGGGTCTGGTATGTGATAAACAGGGAAAGAGGAGAAAGGAAGGGCGTGAATTAAGAAATGGAAATGGATGAATGGACGGATTATTTTAAGGGTCTGCTAGGGGGAGAACAAAATAGGATCAAAGGGGAAAATAGAAAGACAGTCCAGGGAGAAACGGAGGAAGCGATCGAAATAACAAGAGAAGAAGTGAATGAGGCGATAGATAGACTGAAAAGAAACAAGGCCACAGGAGAGGATGGTATGGAGAACGAAGCGATGAAGTATGGAGGAGCAGGGATTAGGGAAGTGATGTGGAGGATATGCAACAAGGTCTGGAAAGGAGAAGGGTGGCCGGAGGAGCGGATGACAGGGCTGGTAGTACCGCTTGTTAAGAAAGGGGAGGGTAAGAAGGTAGAAGAGTACAGAGGGATCACTCTCATGCAAGGGGGCTATAAAATATACACAGAAATTCTAAGAAAAAGGTTAGGGAACCAGATAGAAGAGAAGCAAAGTATCCCACACAACCAGACGGGATTTAGAAAAGGGATGGGGACAATAGACAACATTTACGTACTCAACTACTTGGTTAACAGAAACTTAGGGAGAAAAAGAGGGAAATTAGTCGCTTTGTTTGTAGATTTCAAAGCAGCTTTTGACTCAGTGAATAGAAAAGTGCTATGGCAGGCAATGAAAGAGAGGGGAATAGAAGAAGGGCTGGTGGAGAGGATAAAGGAAATTTTCACTGAAACCAGGATTAGGGTGAAGATACGCGGGGAAAAAGGGGAGGTTTTCTGGACAGGAAGAGGTCTAAGGCAAGGGTGCCCGTTGAGTCCACTACTTTTTAATTTGCTGCTGGCAGACCTAGAGGAGAAGCTAAAGGAGAAAGGGAAAGGGGGGACGATCCTGGGTAATAGCAAACTATACTCCCTAGCATACGCGGACGACGTAGTTCTAATAGCAGACGATGAGAAGGGGATGAACCTAATGATAAGAATTTTCGAAGAGTACGTGGGAAGAAAAGAACTGACGGTGAACGTAGGGAAGACCAAGGTGATGTGCTTCAGAAATAAAAAGACCAAAATAGGTTACGTTTGGAAGATGAACGGACAAACAGTGGAAATTGTGGAGGAGTTCTGTTACCTAGGTTTTTGGTTTGAGTCAGGAGGGGAAACGATTTGCAGGTGAGGAAAAGAATCGAAAGTGCGAGTAAAGTAATGGGCCAAGTATGGGGTATAGGAAAGAGAAGGTTCAAGGACGATTGGAGAATGAGGGTCTGGTTGTTTGATGCGTTGGTTTGGGCGGTGTTGTGTTATGGAGTGGAGGTTTGAGGATGGAAGGAACATAGGAAAGTGGAAAGCATACATGAGAGATTTCTGAGATGGGTAATGGGGGTTAGTTGGAGTTGTCCAGGATACATGATAAGGGAAGAACTAGGAAGGGAAAAAATGTTAACTAGACAAATTAAGAGAGCCGGGAGGTTTGAAGAGAAGCTGAAAAGGGGAGAGGGGAGCAGAATAGCACAAGTATGCTTGGACGAAGTTCGGAACAAGGAGACGAGAGGCAATTTGGGAAATTCAAAATGGGAGGAAGGAAGGGAAAAATGAGGAGTGTTTGTGATATACAGGAAGGGGTTCTGGATTGGCAGAACATAGAATTAGAGCTATTAGTAAAACAAGGAGAAGAGAGATGGAGAAAGATTATGGATTCGAAGTACAATAGATGGTATATGATGGTCAAAGGGGTGACGGAACCAGAATATTTGCAAAAGATGAAAAAGGAAGACAAATGGAATAGGGTGATACGGTTTAGAATGGGAGAAGGAGTGAGAGCTTGTAGGTATTGGATGGATGAAGAGGACAATCTGTGCAGAGTATGTGGGTACGAAGTGGAGTCATGGGCACATGTGTTAGAGAGGTGTACGGGAGAGGAAGATGGACAGTTGAGTGTGGATGAATGTGTAAGATGGATTTTGGATGGTAATGGACAGGGAGTGATGTGGATGAAAAAACTGGAAGAAATAAGAGAAAGCAAGGGATTAGGGTAGAGCCAAACGGGTAATCCTGTTTTAAGGAAAATAAAGAATAAAAATTGTTAATTTTCAAATCGGTCTGAATGAATTTGATGGTAAGAGAAAACGGAGGCCCGGGAAGATCGCTCATTGTCTGTAGTTTAAAAAGAGTAGTACTAAGATTATTGTTATTATATAAGGCGATGCATTAGAAAATAAGTAGCGGTTAAGCTAGACTAAGGATGAAATGTAAACATATGTACAGGGAGCGGAGGCCCTCAAACCCGTGGAAGGGAGAGTTCAAATATACATACATACTCTGGCTTTTTAGTTATGATCGGATAATAAATGAACCTCAACAAGAATAATTTTTTAAATAGTATTTTTTTTCTTAAGTGAATTATTTGTGCTCTTTTCCCAATGTTTGAAAAAATTAATTTGAACAAAAAAGCTGTTTCATTTGCTGGAGGGAGGGGTGACTGGAGAGCACAGAACCACTGCAGAAGTAGAGGGTGACAGGGCGCAAGAAACAAGAGGCGCCAAATGTTGTTAAGATCACTGGTTTATTGCTACACTACAATGCAGTACACTACACCACTCGAACATTGAACACAGTGAACACTTGAACGTCCGCGCTGGTTGACATACGACGAGTAACTGAACGGAACTGCACTGCCGATGGCTACCGCGTAGCCACATACGCGCCGACACACGTCTGTTCAGGGCGCCGCAGGAAGAGTAACTTGGGAGATTAGGCGCGCAACAGTCGACGAGAGGGACCTCGACGGCCCTCAAGTAGCGCCCTCTATTGGAGACGAGCCGAAAACCAAACGAAAGCTGTCTCACACAAGAAACAAAAACAAAGAATTGAATAATTAGGACTAGTTGGGAGAACTAGGTGTGCAAATGACTTGTAAAAGTTTTGTTTCAAATTACAACAAGAAGTTTATTGCGAAGCGTGAAAGAAAAATTTGGAATTGAACATATTTTGATATCAGCCCCCCCCCCCCCCTCTAGAAAAATATATTTACGAAAATGAAAGAGATTTTTTCAAATATGTTTTTTTCTAATGTTTATTTATTATTTGTTCATAACTAAAAAGGCAAAGCAAAGTTAAAAATTTATGAAAAAACCGCAACTTTCTACCATTAGGCAAAGAGAATATCATTAACAATAATGATAAATTGTTCAAACAATTACTTTTGGAGTCATCTCTATGAGAGCATGATGCTTTTCCATCCTGCTCTCATAATAATTTTAATAGCATACCTTTTAATTCTGAAAAATTAAACAGTTAACTAAGTTTAATGTTCTGGGTATTAAAGACACCAAACGATTGAAGTTCAATCTAATTATGAAAATTCAATTATTATAAATTATTGGATATATATCGTTACTGGAAAATTCTAATTTAAATTACTATCATTATTTGTTATTCTTCACAATTTCAAATATACGCAAAAAAAATGACCTAGGACTTTCGTAACCATTCCAATTTTATAATGTTATTCCCCTGATGATGGAAACAGTGGGTTTTCGAAACGTCGGGTTACTCTTTTCAACTTCAATAAATATTGTCCGATAGTGTTGACACAACTTCGTTGTTTCTTTCTTCTCCTATTTGGATTCTCGGACGTTGAAGCATTATTTTATATACTTTTGTTAACTTGAATTAATTATTACTTCACTCTAATTGGAAAACGGACAAAAGTTTAAAAATTCAGAAAAAATCGCAACTAGTTAGTATTAATATAGAATAAGATAGCTATAGACAACAATTTGTTTAAACAACTATTTTTCATATATATTAAGTTAAATATTAACTCACTTCAAATTATGTTTGTTAACATTGAATAACAACATCTTCTTTATAAATTAGTTAATAACATTTGATAACGTTGAATGAACCAAGCTAGTGCGTCGGAAAAGAGCCCAACAGTGCATTTGACTAAATATATGATAACTAGTTTTCATTGCCGAGTAATTTTTGGTCGATTTCGTAAGAAAAACTTTGTTTATTACATCATGAATAGCTGATGTCGATAATGGCTTATACAGTTCGTTTATAGAATAAAAAAAATTCAATAACTTCCATGTGTTCAATATGAAAATTCTTTTTGTCTATAAATTGTTGAGATTTAGTGCGAATCATGTGACGACTCGCATCCCATCCATGTGAAATTAATTTTTTTGATAATTATCACTAATTTTTTGAAAATATAATATCATTTTCCAATCTAGCTTTTCAGGCATCAATTCAGCATTGATGTACTTTAGAAGCATACATTTGTTTCTTCAAAATTAACAATTCCATTCTTGAGAACGTTTTTTGACTCTTCTGAAAAATCGTTGATATTGCGCTTGAGCTATTATGGAGATAAACCCATCAATTTTGTTTATTCTTGATCGCCCAGACGCAAACGAAACGAAAATATCAGCGTAGCCAAAAACGAATCAAGAGTTCGGTTGGAGTTGAACCGAATCGAAATCTGAGTGCGGGAAAAAATGGGTTAGTGCATGCGCTACGGGCAAAAACGAGTTAAATCTTTAATTCGTTTTTGCTCGTAGCGCTTGGCCTAATTCGTTCTTGCGCTGAGAAATAAGAAACCCGCTTTTGCTCCGACTCTTTTTTTAGTCCGCTTTTGCTATCAGCCCCTCACTTAAGGTTCTATCGACCTTAAGGAACACATCCTCATCCAGACACTCGCGCGTCGTTTATGTTGTTTGTCCAAAACTTTTATGTATTGTTTGATCGCAAAATGGAATTTTTGATTGGAATGGAAGCTTCTAATGTGTCCCCTGAGGGTTTACATTGTTCTTGTATCTCTTTCCTATTCCTTCACACACCTCCCACACACATACTTGGTGGTGGGAGGGGGACCTACAGTTTAAGGTGGGTTCCGAACCACCAAGAGCAACAGCCTTAAGTACTTAGAGAACCTTTTTCTCTAGAGGTACCGGTCCCACGACTCTCCGGAGATGAACAACTCCCTTGCTAGGCAAGTGTTCACCGCATGGGCCACCGAGACTCTTCCAGAGTGCGAGGCGGGAATCGAACCCGCAAGCCGACGGAGTGGGTTCAAAGCCTACGCCTTAACCCCCACGACCATCGTCCCACTTTGGAATTTTTGATTTTGCATTATTTTGTTGTGCGACAGAAATTTGAATTTTCGATTTTTCATGAAAATTGAAAAAAGTCTTATAACAATATTGCAGGATGTTAAAAAAAAATTTTGTGTTCTTGACTTTTTTCATAACGTGCGTTGTTTAGCTGACAATGTTCATTTTCCATTGTTTTTTGGGATTTTGTAAATGCTGTAACATCGGTAAATTTTCTTCTATCAAAAAAAGTCATGAGAATGTTTTGTTTGCCTTATTTAGTACTAATAATATCCGCCCATAGAATTTTTGAATATTGAAAAAAAGTGTTTTAAAAATTTTCAAAATTTGCTCACTTTTTGCATTTTTATCCAAAATGGCTGGCTAACTAACTTGACCTTCATTAACTAACAAACTAAAAATCTACAAACTGACTAACAGAGTAACAGACAGATATTTTGTAAAAACCTGTTTTTTGGGTTCAGGGGGTATCAAAACGTGGAAATTTGACAAAAACATAGGGATGGGGTGGGTCAAATTTTACAAAAATCGAATACCTTCTCATCATAGGATGAGAATGTGAAAATAAAATTCTCAATACTGTAAAATTTCCGAATTGGAAAATTCCCGGGTAATAAAATTCCCAATACTGTAAAATTTACAAATTGGAAAATTCCTGGGTAATAAAATTCACGAAATTATAAAACTGCGACCGAAAATTAACGAATTATAAAATATCCGAACAAACAAATTCCAAAATAATAAAAATCGCGACAGAAAATTGCCAAATTATAAAATATTCAAACTAGAAAATTTCCGAATATTAAAATTCCCAAATTCAATATTTCTATTAAAGAAATAAATTTTTCAAATATTTAACGTTTTCAAACATTATTTTTTCAATTTAAAATAACAATAATTGAAAAAATATATTTTTGGATAAACAGTTTTCTTTGAAAATGTAATTAGTATTTTTTAAAAATGACGAAAAATCTTCTCAAAAAACGAATGTTTAATTTGAAAAAAATTAATTAAAAATTTACTTTAAGTTTTAATTCAAGCAATAATCTTAACAAACTATTACCATTTGAAAATTTTCTCTGATAAAAATATTTGATCATTGTATTTTCAATAAATAAATAAAGAATACCAATTAAAAACATATTTTATAAATTGTTTAAATTTAAGAATTCTCTAGATTGGATATATTATAATTTGGAAATTTTCTGTCGTAAATGTCGTTATTGGAAAATGTTCTAATTCAAGATTTTGAAATTTCAACAATTTCATAATTTCAGAAATGTTTTTTTTTCAAGAATGTTTCAATTCGAAAATTTTAGTGTTGAGAATTTTATTTTTCTGGAATTCTCAGTCTTCCCTCAAAATCTTTGAAAATGTTCATATTTTTCACATTTTGAACAGGAACTGAAAACCAGTTCGAAACACGTCGATGCTTTATTATCAAAAATATATTTAACATCTATATTAGTTATTATTATACCATTAAGCCATTTCCCTTTCGAAGTAGGCGTGACTTGCTCGGTTGGAAAGTAGTAGTGTGTAGGTGGGTATATAGGTATAAGGTAGATAGATATATAGGTGTTCGGTATATATATATATATATATTTATTTTTATATATATATATATATATTAGATTGATCTGGAATTCTCGCGTTATTCATTTAAATGACACGTTCGTTCCGGAACACTGCTTTGACCCAGGTTGCTGATCAATCTTTCCAGCGATCACCCCAAGTGATGAGCCTCACAAAATTGTTATGTGTGGTTCCACACTTGGGCCCATTAGTATCCTAGGTCTTTATTTCAGGCGTCATTCACTCTATTGTCACTCTTTTTACAAACTATTTGTCGCCATACTTTTTTGTCCTGACATACTACTCTTAGCTTCCTTCACGCCCATGCATTTTTGAATGCAAGCTCTCGTATTTCTATGGCTTCTAATGTCTCTTCGGATTAGTATCTACTCAACAGATTCTAACTATTCTTCCGGCGGTCTACCTCTGGGTAGACCGTTTCATTTTTCACAAAGTTGTGAAATGTTGCCGGGCCGTTTTTTAATTCGGTGCTCCCTTCGAAATGATTAATTTTGAGACCAAGATCAGCTCGATCGGACAATATTTAGGGGTCGCGCAGCGCATTGGAATTTCCGCACTTAGGCTCCTTCGCTGGGGGTACAAATAAAACACTGTATCTCATCATCTGACGGCGTTACAAGAAAATTTATTGGACAAAAATTCTCACAAATAGCTTATTTAACTATCTTAACATGGTTCTGATTTAATATCGAGTACTTTGCACAACTTTTTTGCCTACCTGCAAGGGGTGAAAAATTGATTTTCACTTGATAACAGGCAGGGCTTATTGTTGAGATAAGTAAATAGTTTTTTAATA
>CAKNXH010052866.1:0-19963 GCA_932178445.1 Andricus quercusramuli
ATTAAAACGGAAATAAACGCGCGGCTGCACGCTGGCAATGGGTGCTACAATGCAGCAAACGCACTATTAAAATAGCAATTGCTATCTAGAAACATCAAAGTAAGAATCTACAAAACAATAATAATGCCGGTCGTCATGTACGGGTGCGAAACGTGGGCGCTGACGAAAGGAGAGGAGAATAGGTTTAGAGTTTTTGAGAATAAAGTACTTAGAAAAATCTATGGTCCAAAAAGGGACGAAGAGACCGGCGAATGGAGAAAACTGCATAATGATGAGCTGCATGCTCTCTACGGGTCAGCAAATATTAATAGAGTAATGAAAGCGCGTAAACTAAGATGGGCGGGGCATGTAGCAAGAATGGGAAATGAAAGAACAGTGGCACAAGTTTTAAGCGGGAGACCGATTGGTAAGAGACCTTTAGGCAGACCGAGAAATAGATGAGAGAAAAATGTAAGGGATGATTTAAAAGAACTAGGACATGATTACTTCAACTGGATGGAGGATGCACAGGATAGAGATGTGTGGCGGTTTCGGGTAGATGAGGCAATGAACATCGCCCGAGAGCTCCTGCTCTTGCAGTCAGCCGCGTTGCTTTGGGCTAACTCCCCAATGCAACGAATTATGCGGTTACGACACAAGTATCGCGCAGTGCCACCCACAATAGGCCTCTCTCGGATGGAGGCCATGGTTCAGTTGGGAGTGGCAATAGGAACGAACCGAGGCGACGACCAGGCAATGACCCCGGACAAACGCGAGAACATCGATTTAAATGGTCGGACCAACTCAGGAGGGACCTTCTTACCTGTTGGCAAAGAAGCTCACCGGCGCGGAGAGGAATCATGAAGAGGTTGCATGACCGTTGGGGCAATATGCACCCGGAATATGCTCATAAAACGCCTCAGTATTTGAGAGATCAGGTATCCTTCTTGCGAAAAAACGGATATGAAGCTGTTTATCAACAGGAAGAGGAGCAACATCCTCCAGCGAACATTCCACCCGTTCCAGCAAGACCACCTTTGCAGATAGCCGATAATGTCAACATGAGAATTAGGAGATCTATCCACCAAAAAGTCTTCCTCAGGATGGACAAATTTGCTGAAGCTAATACTGCTCTCCGCGATTTGCTCCCCGAAGATGTTAATCTCTGGAATCTGAACTGTGTAGTTTACGAGAAGGCGGTCTCCCTGATTAGCGACGATAGAAGTAACGAAACTTCGGTACGTCTGAGTAAGACACGCGAGCGTATTGCACAGCTTCAGTTCAAAATTGAAACGGCGAGACGGCATGCATCAAATGTTCAGTGCGTGATTAGCTGCATAACAGCAAATAAAAAGTTCACTCCAAAAGTTAGGGCACTTGCTCGAAACTTGAGGAAAGCAAATCCCACGCTGAACAAGTGTAAATTGTCGACCATCAAGCAGCACTGGACGCAAAAAGTAAGATCTCTTTCAACAGCGAAACAGCGCCTTGAACGGCGAGTTAAGTGGATTCAGGAAAATTCCACCTTTTCTACTAATCCTTCCCGTCTGTTCAATAAAGCGTCATGTGTAGTTAAAAATCCGCCTAGTCGAGAAGAGATTCAAATCTTCTGGGAGCAAGTATATGGAGATACTTATCAGCTAAATGAAGACGCTTCCGATATATCACTTTTTCGTAACTTTTGCCAAAGGCAAAGGTTACAAGATCCAGAGGAAGAGTGTCCACTAATTACTGCTGAAGAAGTGAAGAAAGTTATCGCTAGAACTAAGAACTTTTCGGCGCCAGGGCCAGAGCAAATCAACAACTTTTGGTGGAAGAAGTTTACTTCTACGCACCAACATCTAGCTCGTATATTTACTACTTTCTTAAACGGAGAATAACCCGTCCCGCAGTGGCTAGTGGAAGGACGCACGGTATTGATCCTTAAGGCTGGAGATTTGTCATGTCCAAAGAACTACAGGCCCATAGCTTGTTTAAACACCAGCTACAAGCTATTCACTGGCATCCTCAAAGAGAGGATATTGACATCTATCGAGCCGGTATGGAGTGCAATAGTCGAACAACGTGGATGCAAGAGAGGGCTGGCAGGTTGCAGGTATCGACGCAATCTGTCCATGGCTTGGATTGATTACCGTAAGGCATTCGATAACACGAACCATGAGCTTCTTATCAAGCTCCTTGAGTGCATGGAGGTGCATCCAAAAATAGTGAGATGCATAGAAGAGCTTATGCTCTTGTGGCGGACAAGATTTGTCATAACATCTGACGAAAGACAAGTGACTACAAGCTTTGTCACATATAAGAGGGGGGTCTTTCAAGGAGACTCTCTAAGTCCGATACTTTTCTGCATTTCCCTCTTGCCTCTATCTATTGTGCTCCGAGGCAAAAGCTCTGGATATCTATGTGGCCCGCCGCGCAGAAGAGAATATAAGGTCAACCACCTTTTATACATGGATGACCTTAAACTCTTTGCTTCCTCAAAAAAGGACCTTAACATCCTTGTAGATGCGGTAAATAGGTATTCTAAAGCGATTGGCATGAGCTTCGGACTGGACAAGTGTGCCTGCGTCCACCTACACCAAGGAAGACTAGAAACTACATCATCCAGTGACGATCAGGATGTTCAACTCATAGGCGGAAATACCATTCAACATCTTGGTATTGGAGAAACATATACATATCTTGGAATACCGCAAGCGGAAACCCAAAATGTGCATAACTTGAAAACGGCCCTTGGAAAAAGGTATCGCCAAATTCTCAGAAAAATTTGGGCTTCCGAATTATCTGGAAAGAATAAGATCCAGGCGACCAATATGCTGGCCGTTCCTATACTGCTCTACACGTTTGGTGCAGTAAAATGGAACGTCGATGAGTTAAAACAACTTGGTCGAAGCACACGCAAGATGATGACAATTCAACGAAGTCTTCATCCTAGATCTTCCGTACCTCGAATATATCTCCCTCGCGATAAAGGAGGTAGAGGATTGCTCAGCTTAGAGTGTCTTCATCGAAGAACGGTTCTGGCTACAGCCTGTTCAGTTCTAAAAAGCACGGATTCCCTTATGCGACTCGTACATCAACATGAAGTCGCCAATGCTGCGGTGTTTCTATACCATGCAGCAGATAGGGCCGCAGAGGAGCTTGACCTCCCATTTAATTCCAGCGACATTACACATGGCCTAGCATCACTAACACCTCTGGTGCTCAAAAGTCGAATACAGGAAGCAGAACATACGCTCCTACTAAGAGAACATGCTGAGAAACCCCTCCATGGTAAGTTCTACGGCATCCCACGTAGAGAAGAGCTCTCGATGGGTCTGCCCAACATGTTTCTCAAGTCTGCTGGATTGAGATCGGAGACCGAGGGATTTCTTTTTGCCTGTCAAGACGGCGTCATAGACACCTTAGTTTACCGCGAGCGCATAATGAATGTACCTGTACGCGATACCAACTGCCGAGCGTGCAAGCAAGAGCCCGAAACACTTGGACATGTTCTCAGTGGATGCTCTAAATATGCACACTGCGCGTACATAGAGAGACACAATGCAGCTCTAAAAGTGATATATTACCATCTTAGGCATTTCTATGGTGTTGATCTATTGCCCGTCTTGCCATACGCCCAGGGGGAACTCGAGTCAGTTGTGGAGAATGATCAGTGCTACGAAGCCTGACATTGTCCTCCAAGATCTGAAGAACAAGATCATTTACGTGATTGAATTCTCGGCACCAGCCGATGGTAATATCACGGCAAAGGAGGGAGAAAAACGGGCGAAATATCAAGCACTTCTTTTCGAGCTGAGTAGGCTGTACCAAGGCTACAAAGTCCACCTTATAATTCTCATAATCGGCTGCCTTGGAGGTATGAAAGCTTCATTTATTAGCCAACTCAACAAGATTCCGGCTTGCCAGCGTCATGCTCATTTCATCGCGAACCGGATGCAAAAGGCTGTTCTCCTGGGATCACTCCATCTGGTCTGTCAACACTGTTCCTCTTAAATTCTACAAATATTGGTAGCTCTAAAAAAGTATCCAGAGGTGAAACTTCATCTCCAACTGTCTTGTCTGCCGCGTAAGGTCATCTGCGGCTAGAGACCTGACTCCAAGGAACAGTGTTGCCCGATGTTATCACGCGTAAATTTCCCGCTCTTGTTTACCTTCTAGGACAGAAGGAGCAGAAGCGGATGACGTACACGTTCCAGTAGCTTTGGGAATGGTTTCTTTAAGGAATCATGATCGAAGCTTCCGGCGCCTACAACTTCTCAAAATAATAACTGCTTTACATTTTGGTTAGAGATATTTGCAGTCAAAAAGTTATTTTCAAGGCCAAAGTGCCAAAGTTTTATATTCATTTATTTCATTTGTTTAAAGAAGCAACAATTGTTGGATTTTCACCAATATTATTGAACATATATTATTTTTAAGAATATCTGCAAGAATTCAGAAGCTACAAGGAACACTGCAATTGAAAAAACTACAAATTTCAAATTTTTGCAAAAAATTGTTTATAACAATTGTACTTGTTGATAATTAATCGATATTCTGACTAACTATCACTCTCACAATAATTTAAAGCATTTTTAGCTAAGAACAAATGTTTTCCAACCACAATTAAGATATCTGGCTATTTGTCAATTTAATTTGTTTATAATAATTAAAACATATAATAATCAACTTATTTATATTCTAGGAGTACTCTTGCGTTGATTCAAGGTGATTCACATTCCATGTGAACTGTTGTTGAAGAGTAAATAATAAATATGTGATAATGTCGATTTTCTCATACTTTGAGTAAACAAATAAGTAAACAAATGAAAATCCGAAATATCTATGACCAAGGTGCTCTTTGAAATTTAGCGCTCTTTAATTAAAAACGAACAAATCGCAAATCGGGGCAAAATTAATGTCTGTAGACTTTCTTGAACGAAAAATATCCATTTGGTCCCACTATGTTTAGCACAGTGGAACGCATCTACGCGTTTGCATTTGCATTCGAGTATAAACCAAACCTTGCCCCAGTGTGAAGGCCTACGGTCAAAACTGTGAAACGCGTCAGGTTAGACTTTTTGTCAGCGTTTCGGCGACGCGCTTGTCCAGTGTGAACCAAACCATTGCTTAAAGGCCCATGCATACTCGAACGCGAACGCGAACGCCTACGCGACGCACCTTGGTACGCATTTTTGAGTTATACTGAGTAGTGAGTAGAGGCGAACAGGAAAACTCGTCGCGGTCCACTGCAGTGTGGCAACCGCACAGAGCTTCGTCAGGAATGGATGTTCGCGGGAGGATGAAGCTGCAGGTCGCAATTCTCAACCGATTCACCTTTTTTTTTTTTAATTACTCAATACAAAATTCGTAGCAAACTCAAGGTTCCTGATTTTTATTTTGTTTATTTAAAAAATATTATATTCATATAGATATCAGAAAAGATGGCAAAATCGAAGTATGATATTTTGAATGGATTAGAAACAATGCAAGTGGATTGTACTTAGTAATATTTCTTATTTTAATATTTTTAAATATTTCTTTCAACTTAGTAATTACTAAATTTAAAACTTTTCTTTTTCATTCTTTTTATTCTTCTTCGAAAATAAAGCATTTTTAATTTTTAAATCCTCATTATGTATATGAAGTTTATTAGTAAAAATGGAGGTTCATGTCTGGAGTATCATGTAGGCTCTGTGAAGGCCTAAAAAAGGACGAGATCTTTAAAGAGCCATTTTTGGCAAAAGGTTATCAACAATGGAAAATTCCACTTCACAGAAGAAATATACGTGATGAAATTTTGTTATACCTACCTTCAATTGAAGATTCTTCCTGGAAAATCATTTCAGCGATTTCACGGCCGTTTCAAAAAATGTGCCTACCATATTTTGTATTGTCTACTGACGGTCTGTCAACCCACCTTTGCCTACCTGCGTACCATATACTTTCATATTAACTAGGTACATCTTCGTTTCTCGGTCTTTGACTGTACATGTGCTTTGCTACTCAAAGACTTTCAGTTACCTTTAATTTATACATATTTTTACGGCTTGTACCGTGAGCAGCTGCAATATCCGACAGGGATTACATTACTAGAATGTGAACAATCATTATGAACAATTATCTGCTAAGTTCATTGTGAAACAATAATAACCGTTTTTACAAAGGAATGGACCATAACCTTAACAACAAATAACACCCTCTTACCACGCAAGAGTACTTCCAGAATACAAATAATTTGATTATTGTATGTTTTAATTATTGTAAAGAAATAAAATAAACAAGTAGCCAAATATCATACTTGCGGTTGAAAAACATTTGTTTTCACCTAAAAATACATTAAATTCTTGTGAGAGTGATTGTTAGTCAGAATATCCATAACTTATTAACAATTAGAATAGTTACAAACAATGTTTGGCATAAATTTGGAATTTATGTTTTTTTTTTCAACTGTGTTTTGCCTTTTATCATTTGAATTGATGCAGATATTCTCACAAATAATATATGTTCAATTATATTTGTGAAAATACAACAATTGTTGATGTTTTAAACAAATATAAAACTTTGGTACTTTGGCCTGGAAAATAATTTTCTGCACCAAAACTGCTTTAAATTTTTGTGAGAGACATTTGCAGTCACTATTTATACGTAAAATTAACAATAAGCAATTGTTATTATTTATTGTTAATATTTCATTCCAAATATCACAAAATTTTCATATAATTAAAAAATATTGTAATTTTTGTTTGAAAACATTTTTCTTATCTGGAAATACTTTAAATTATTGTGAGAGTGATCGTCAGTAACAATTTCTAGAAAAAGATAAGAATTAAAATATTTATAAACTATTGTTGTTGAAAATGTTGTAATCATTGGTTTATCCATTTCTGATTTTCCCTCATCATCTAAATTGATGCAGATATTCTTGAAACTAACACAGGTTCAATTATATTTCTTAAAATGAAACAATTGTTAATCTTGTAAAGAAATGAGATAAGTAAACATAAAGCTCCGGCACTGTGGCCTGGAAAATAATTTTTTTGCACTATAACTGCTTTACAGTTTGGTTAGAGAGATTTGCAGTCAAAAAATTATTTTCAAGGCCAAAGTGCCAAAGTTTTATATTTATTCATTTCATTTGTTTAAAGGAGCAACAATTGTTGGATTTTCACCAATATTATTGAACATATATTATTTTTAGGAATATCTGCAAGAATTCAGAAGCCACAAGGAACACCGCAATTGAAAAAACTACAAATTTCAAATTTGTGCAAAAAATTGTTTATAATAATCGTAATTGTTAATAATTCATCGATATTCTGACTAAAAATCACTCTCACAATAATTTAAAGCATTTTTAGCTAAGAGCAAATGTTTTCCAACCACAATTACGATATCTGGCTATTTGTCAATTTAATTTGTTTAGAATAATTTGAACATATAATAATCAAATTATTTATATTCTAGGAGTACTCTTGCGTTGATTCAAGGTGATTCACATTCTATGCGAACTGTTGTTGAAGAGTAAATAATAATTATGTGATAATGTCGATTTTCTCATACTTTGAGTAAACAAATAAGTAAACAAATGAAAAAGCGGGCGTTCGCGTTTGCGTCAGGATAGAAACTGTGTTAAGCAATGGTTTGGTTCACACTGGACAAGCGTGTCGCCGAAACGCTGAGAAAAAGTCTAACCTGACGCGTTTCACAGTTTTGACCGTACGCCTTCGCACTGGGGTGAGGTTTGGTTTATACTCGAACGCAAATGCAAACGCGTAGATGCGTTCCACTGTGCTAAACATAGTGGGACCAAAGGGATATTTTTCGTTCAAAAAAGTCTACAGACTTCAATTTTGCCCCGATTTGCGATTTGTTTGTTGTTAATTGAAGAGCGCTAATTTTCAAAGGGCACCTTGGTCATAGATGTTTCGAATTTTCATTTGTTTATTTATTATATGTTTTCTCAAAGTATGAGAAAATCGACATTGTCACATTATTATTTAATCTTCACCAACGGTTCGCATATAATGTGAATCACCTTGAATCAACGCGAAAGTACTCCTAGAACATAAATAATTTGATTATTATATGTTTAAATTATTCTAAACAAATTAAATTGACAAATAGCCAGATATCGTAATTGTGGTTGGAAAACATTTGTTCTTAGCTAAAAATGCTTTAAATTATTGTGAGAGTGATTTTTATCCAGAATATCGATGAATTATCAACAATTACGATTATTATAAACAATTTTTTGCACAAATTCGAAATTTGTAGTTTTTTCAATTGCGGTGTTCCTTGTAGCTTCTGAATTCTTGCAGATATTCCTAAAAATAATATATGTTCAATAATATTGGTGAAAATCCAACAATTGTTGCTCCTTTAAACAAATGAAATGAATAAATATAAAACTTTGGCACTTTGGCCTTGAAAATAATTTTTTGACTGCAAATCTCTCTAACCAAAATGTAAAGTAGTTATAGTGCAAAAAAATTATTTTCCAGGCCACAGTGCCGAAGCTTTATGTTTACTCATCTCATTTCTTTACAAGATTAACAATTGTTTCATTTTAAGAAATATAATTGAACCTATGTTAGTTTGAAGAATATCCGCATCAATTTAGATGATGAGGGAAAATCAGAAATGGAAAAACCAATGATTACAACATTTTTGTCACGTACTACGTCGTGACTATATAAATATATATATATATATATGTATGCATAATTATTTGTGGATTATTTAACTCAAGGGAATTGACAAATTTAAACTATGTAACATAGAAATGGCTCTATCATAAGGTATTAGGGAAAAGAGAGAGAGATAAACAAAGAGAGAGAGAAGGATCAAGGAGAGAACTTCAACCCCTTTTTCATCGCTAACCAGAAGGAAGGATGGAAATTACATGTATCTACAAGTTATTGAGTAGTGGATGAGGGAGACCATCGAGACAAACACACACATAATTGAATTAGGGAGAAGTAGCAACCTTTGGATCAATGAAGTCTGCAGGCATTTTGTGACCTTGGAAGAGCGTGGAAATAACTCCACCTACTATCGATTATACGTGGACCCTTTTTCTGAAGCTGAACTTTCAAACCAAGAATCTTCTAGAAAAACGGGTGGACACAATTCCACCCACTAAGCTGAACTTCCAAATCAAGAATCTTCTAGAAGAACGGGTGGAGGCAACTTCACCCACTATCGATTACACGTGGACCCTTTCGAGTGGAGCAGAAAATTCTAGAAGGACACGTGGAAAAGGGTGGTACTGACGTCCTCCCACCTGAGTATAAAAGAGGAATCTCAGAACCTTTCGGCGCCTTTTTGCCTTTCGCCTTTTTGCCTTTCGCCTTTTGCCTTTCTGCAGTTGTCCTTGTGGCTGCGCTTTCCGCCGAAGTCTTTTGCCGTCGCTCACTCCAAGTCTTTTTGCTTTGGGTCTTCAAGCTGCTGCCGTCCTGATTTTCAACCCTTCTGCCGCTACCATTTTTACTTCTCCCTGGGTTATGCTGTCCGGCGTCCTTTTGAGTCTTCTGAAGTTTGTCTCTCGCCAACTTACAAATTTTGGGGCTCAGATCTTCAAGGCTTTTTTCCCAGAGTGTACCAGTAATCATCCCAATTCAACTGAAGGAACATCGAATTTTGACGACTAGGTAACGACAACAATCTCTCTCTCTCTCTCTCTCTCTAAATCGTTCCAGTTATCACCTCAGCATTTCTTCCTCGATCATTTATTACCTAAATCTCCAGAGCCATTTTCTCTTCTCAAATCCTTGTAAGTTGATTCCCTATTTGCTCTATTCTTGATCTATAATAAATGTTTAATCTCGCATTTTCCCTAAAATTCATTTGTCCCTGAATCCTGTTCCCTTAGTCCAGAGTTCAGAGTTTCCCTAAATACCATCTTAGGACGTAATATTTTCAACAACAATAGTTTATAAATATTTTAATTCTTATTTTTTTCTAGAAATTGTTACTGACGATCACTCACAATAATTTAAAGTATTTCCAGATAAGAAAAATTTTTGTAAACAAAAATTACAATATTTTTTAAATATATGAAAATTTCGTGATATTTGGAATGAAATAATAACAATAAATAATAACAATTGGTTATTGTTAATTTTACATATAAATAGTGACTGCAAATGTCTCTAACAAAAATTTAAAGCAGTTTTGGTGCAGAAAATTATTTTCCAGGCCAAAGTGCCAAAGTTTTATATTTTTTTAAAACATCAACAATTGTTGTATTTTCACAAATATAATTGATCATATATTATTTGTAAGAATATCTGCATCAATGCAAATGATAAAAGGCAAAAAGGCAAAACACAGTTAAAAAAACCATGAATTTCAAATTTATGCCAAACATTGTTTGCAACTATTCTAATTGTTAATAATTTATGGATATTCTGACTAACAATCACTCTCACAATAATTTAATGCATTTTTAGCTAAAAACAAATGTTTTTCAACCGCAAGTATGATATTTGGCTACTTGTTCATTTTATTTGTTTACAATAATTAAAACATACAATAATCAAATTATTTGTATTCTGGAAGTACTCTTGCGTGGTAAGAGGGTGTTATTTGTTGTTAAGGTTATGGTCCATTCCTTTGTAAAAACGGTTATTATTGTTTCACAATGAACTTAGCAGATAATTGTTCATAATGATTGTTCACATTCTAGTAATGTAATCCTGTCGGATATTGCAGCGGCTTACGGTACAAGCCGTAAAAATATGTATAAATTAAAGGTAACTGAAAGTCTTTGAGTAGCAAAGCACATGTACAGTCAAAGACCGAGAAACGAAGCTGTACCAAGTTAATATAAAAGTATATGGTACGCAGGTAGGCAGAGGTGGGTTGACAGACCGTCAGTAGACAATACAAAATGTGGTAGCTACATGTTTTGAAACGGCCGAGAAATCGCTAAAATGATTTTCCAACGAAGAATCTTCAATTGAAGATAGGTATAATAAAATTTGGTTTCATTTTTTCTGATATCTATATGAATACAATATTTTCTAAATAAACAAAATAAAAATCAGGAACCTTGAGTTTGCTAGGAATTTTGTATTGAGTAATTAAAAAAAAAAAGTGAATCGGTTGCCACACTGCAGTGGACCGCGACGAGTTTTGCTGTTCGCCTCTACTCAGTATAACTCAAAAATGCGTACCAAAGTGCGTCGCGTAGGCGTAGGCGTTCGCGTTCGCGTTCGAGTATGCATGGTCCTTAAGAGGACTGGGGACACCCGTGGGAATTCTAAGTTGAGTGTGCGAGAGAGACAGAAATATGATAAGCACGCCCAAAAAGGTGGAGCTTGTTAGTGAAAAAAAAAAATTTCGACAGCCAATCGCCGTAGGAATATTTTCAGGAAAAAAGGGTACATCGGAAAAAAAGTGTGAAAAAAATTTCCTGCAATAGCCCTCGCAATAGTCATTATCAGGGGACAGTCGGCCTGCGTCAGGCATTGTCTGGAAACCGGCACCCGTGCGGCGGGGGGTAGTTTGTCGAGCGGACGGTTTTTGGCCTGGCGCGACCTTCCCATTGTTTGAGATTAGACACACCGTAGAAAAATCTAAATTTTGTACATTATCAATTCATTCAATTATAATATACTGCATTAGCCTCGTTATATTATTACGAGTAAATCAAAAAAAGATTGGAAAAATCCGTTAATATTTTCAATCACAGTTGACCTTTAAATATTTCTTTCGGCTGAATTATCTTCCAACATCCCTTCTACCTTATTCGTTTACGAATCCAGAAACAATAGTTTCTCACATAATAGCCGTACGAAGTCGAACCACAGTTTGACATGTCGAAAATGCTCTATTTGAATTTTTTTCTAATCGAAACATTCCATTGGGATAGTTTGGAAATGTACTTGATGTCCAGTGAAAATTCGGACTGAAATTTCTCAAGATACTAGAAAAAACATGTTTTTTTATTGAAATGTTACTTTTTAATTGTGAAATAATAGTTACAAACCGATAAATTATTCTTGAAAAGTAGAGTAACTTTGAACAAGCATATTTTGATTATCATCAGTATTTATTAAAATTTGACAAACATCCCTATTCTGCCTTATTTATTTACGAATCCAGACATATGGCATAAGTAATAATTGTTAACAATAGTTTCGGATAAAGTAGCCGCATGAAGTCGAAATAAAGCTTGAAATATAGCTCTTATTTTTTACGTGTTGTATGACAACTGTAATTGAAGATTTATCTTGAAAACATTGCTGCATTAAGAAGGCCAATTGTTTAAATATTAGAGTATTTCTTCAGACTTCGGTTCTGAATAATGGGACACATATATAATGGAGTGGTAAAAAATCGTTCTCCGTAAAATGTACGTAGTATACGTTACTTATTTACTGTAACTCTCATTTCTATTATAATTACCAACAATACATTATATACATAATAAGGTGATTAAAAAATTAAGCCAGTGGAATTAGACATACAAATTTAGTCAATTAACAAAATTCCGAAGGTCCCAAAGAAATTGTAAAGTTTTTTTTTCATATTTTGGACATAAAATAAAATTTTGCGAAACGTGATCGGGTCGGCAATATGTTTAAAAAAAATTAATTTGCAAAATTTGCCCCCCCCCATTGCTCCACGGCAATTGAAAATATTTTGCAAACTTGAGTGTGTAATTATAAACTCAGTCTCTATCCTGTATTAAATTTGCAAAACTTTCGTGAAGCGGCAACATTATTAATCATGAACAAATTATTATTTTGATAATCACTCACCAGCGAAAATACCAGAGGTTTAGAAAAATGTTGTTTCTGCTTTTTTCCATTGAGAAGAGACTATTTTATGATTTGCAAAACTAAATACATAACGAAAATTATCGTTTTTTAGATCAACGTTAAATTTTTTGCGATTCGACTCCTAAAATCCCAGCGAAAATTGCGAAGGCTGCGTTTTTGGGTAGCAAACTTTATAAAAGTCGAGATCTGAAAATTATGAAATTTGTAGAACGTTGCTCAGCCGGCAATAATATTAAAATTGCAATTAAACAAATTAGTTACTTCTTTAAACTAGCCAAAAATTACAAAAATTTTGCAAATCGTACTGAGTGATGAACAGCTTATTAC
Organism: Andricus quercusramuli; assembly: GCA_932178445.1. Lineage (NCBI taxonomy): Eukaryota > Metazoa > Arthropoda > Insecta > Hymenoptera > Cynipidae > Andricus > Andricus quercusramuli. The sequence continues at coordinate 13,080 of CAKNXH010052866.1, forward strand.
CATCGTCATATTACATTTACGAATTGTTTACAACTTGGCAACATTATCAATTGTAAACAAATTGTTATTTTGTTTATCAATTCCCAGCGAAGATACCAAAGGTTTCGCAAAATTTTTTTTCTGCTTCTTTACATTGAGAAGAGACTATTATATGACTTGCGAAACTGTATGCATAACGGAAATTATCGTTTTTTTGTAATTAATGTTACAAGCCAAACAATTTATCCTCATGACTTTTGTCTGACAAAAAGAAAATTATCAGAGTTATAGCATTTCCAAAATCCGAAACAATAAACGAAAATGAACATTTTAAGCCAAACAACATACAATATCGAATATATTGTGAAACTATCCCAATGAAATATTTCGATTAGACGAAAATTCATTTAGAGTATTTTCAACATTTCAAACTTTGTTTCGACTTCTCACAGATTGCATCAATAAAATTTGAATAAATATTGATGATATTACAAATATGCTTGATCAAAGTGGACCTTATTTTAAAGACAAATTTTTCGGCTTGCAAATGATTACTTCTCAAACAGAAACTAGTTTTGTGATAGATTGAGACATTTCAATCGAGATTTTTGCTATTGGCATTCGATTGACAAAATATAAAACTTGGTTTCTTTTCATTTTTCGATTATCATGTTCAATTTTCATCATAAAAGTGACTCCTAAAAGTATATATCATTCGAATTGCTATTGGCATTCGATTGACAAAATAGGAAACATGGTTTCTTTGCATTTTTCGATTATTATGTTCAATTTTCATCATAAAAGTGACTCCTAAAAGTATATATCATTCGAATCAGAATTTCGAGAAACATGCAAATACGTTGAACGTCAGAAATGTATTTTTGGCAAATTTTTTGGGAACTTTAACATTTCGTACATTTCTTTGGTGGCTAAAGAGAAAATTCAGAAATGAATCTGAAAAGATTTTCTTGAGAGTGGTGCCAGATGTGAATTATAGTTAGTGTAGGCCCTAGAATCTGCCGGGGTGAGGAAAAGGGTATGCATTGTAGTGAGTACAATAGCGTTGGCGTGCCTAAATGTCTCCTCAATATTTGGGCACCAGGATCGGTAGTTACTTGCCTTAAATTTAACACAAAAATGCTGTTCGTTTTCCCATGCATTTTAATATTTATTCAAAACCAATCGTTTTTTCATATATATTATTTTTTTCAGAAACAATTAATCTACGTTTTTCCGTTGTTAAAATTTCGAAATAATCATTACAAGCCGAGAAATCAGCCTTCAAAGTAGGGTAACTTTAACCAATCATATTTTTAATATAATAAATATTAATTCAGATTTGACTACAGAGGAACATACTTTATTCTTTTGCTAATCCAGGCATACCACATAAGTCATATTTTTCCCAATACTCTGAGAGAAAATGCGGGAATGCGACATGCCTCCAAATGCCCATGTACACAGCCCTCCGAACGCCCGCTCGCATTCAGTTTTGCGTTCGAGTATGCATGGGCCTTTAACACGGCAGTTAATGGTTTTGCCAACTTTGCGAAATCAGGTATAAATTTACGATAATATCCTATTAGACCTAAAAGCTGTTATATATTTTTCTTTGTTTTAGGTGGAGGGAACCTTTTCATTTGGATTGAAAATCGTTTTTGGTCAATCCGAGTTCGGATTCATTCGGAATGAAAATTCAGTTCGGATTCATTCGGATTGAAAATTCGGTTCGGATTCATTCGGATTGGAAGCTCGGATTGAACCGGACTGAGTCGGATTAATTTTTGACCGATTTGGATCGAAAGGAATCTAAAACAAATTTTGGATTAGTTCGAATTAACTCGGATTGGTTCGGATACAGATTCCGGAATGATTTCGGATTGGTTCGGAAGGAATTCCTATCCAATACTTTCGCCAGGGTGGACTCTGTGTCCATTGGGATTTGATGAAATCCCATAGTCAAGTCTAGAACCGGAAAGTATTGAGCTCCGCCAAGCTGATCTAATATGTCTGTAATATTCGGTAAAGGATAAGCGTCTTGAACAGTTCGCTCATTTAGGGAACGGTAATCGATGACCATCCGCCATCGCTTATTACCTTGTGCATCAGGTGGTTTAGGCATGACTAATACAGGGGTAAGGGAAACTTGAAGATTGAACTATTTCATCTTGTAGTGATCTTTGAGTTTCACATCGAATTACCTCTTTATGAATAGGGGGATTTCGATTTTGCTTTATATTAACTGGCTGTTCACTTGTATATATTTTATGGGTTACCGTGCTGATTATTCCTAACGTAACCCCAGGAAGTAAAAATTGATAAGAAAATTCATTGAATATTCCTAGCAGATTACTTTTCTCTTCGTCATTTAAATCACGGAAATCAAGATTTTCTATAAGTTTTGTGAACCTATCTGCTTTAGATTTTTCTTCTCCTTGAGAATCTTCAGATGACCTTAAATCCTGAATTGAAAGAGAATGTACTTCACACTCCTCCAGCTCAAGAAATGGTATTATTAAATCTAAATATTTATCTGACGTGTTTATCACAAAAATTTTAACTGAATTAGCGATATTTTATACCAAAGCCTCGCCAGCAAACACGTCTGGTCCGCATTGAATTTTCTTAATATAACCTTCTCTTGAATGTGTAGCCTTTATGGGCAGTGTTGCTAATCTTTTGGTTCGAGCAGGTAGCTTTATATTTGTGTGCGTAATGAATGGAAGACCTTTATCTCCCAAATGCATATAATCGCCAACAAAATTCAAAATCGCCCTATGTTGCCTCAAAAAAGAAACGCCTAAGAGTCCATCTTTTTGAATAGGAAAATCTTCAGATACCACCTGAAAAGGTGTAAGGATTCCCTTTACTAACATTTTTACTTTGCCTTCTGTTGGAATCATATCAGGGCCAATTTCTACAAGACTGTAAACGATTTTTGAATTCACGCTTATTCGCAGATCTAAGGCATTTATTTTGATCGAATTTACACTAGAACCAGTATCCTATAAAGCTCGAATCTCACCATTTTTAAGAGATGAATTTTTGAAATTTACTACTGGGACTGGTTCTTCTGAAGTGTGAATATTTAGAACAATTCTTATAGGGGCTTTTTCTGATTTTGGGTCGCAACTTCCCCTTTCTGTTGGCCCATTTTCTCGTTTAAATAGTTGGGTAGACCCTGCTTAGCTCGGGCAATTTCAGTGTCATGCCTTTTCTTTAATTTGCAATAATTAAATTCATGACCGATTCTTCCACAATAGCTACATTTTCTACTCTGTCTATCCTTTACATTTGAATTTCGGTCTTTCTTAGGACAGTCTCGCTGACGATGCCCGTATTTCTGACACTTATAACACTGAATAGAACTTGAATAATGAGCCTGACTTTTATCGTTACTATCAGCAGTTTTTAAGTGAGCTACGTATCTTCTAGGCCCTTGCCTTCTATCATCCCTTCTATAATCTCTTCTATCATCTTTTCTATCGAAAGAAGATGTAGTCGCTTCTTGTTTCTCATTGTGAACCAAACCCCAGCTTTTGTTTTCTAGATCGGCTTCGGAAGCTAGTTCTATAGCTATGTCTAAAGTAGGAGGGGCCTTTTCGCGAATAAACGTCAGAGTATCTCTGTCTAAACCGCGCATAAAATTACCTACCCTGGCGGACCGGCCGAACGCAAACATTACGCTACAGCGTAACGGTAAAGTAATGGTAAAGTAATGCTAAAGTAATATGGCATTATAATTAATAAAGGAAACAAAATTAATATGTAAATTGTTGCAATTATAATAAAACTTTAAAATTTACATTAAATGGTCATGCCGTAATTGCAACAAGTTGCTTTCTCAGCGTTAAAAAATAAAAAAACAAAGTGGCTGTCATTCAAGTCGGGTCCCTGCAGACTGGCAACCCACTTAAAGCCACGTTAGCGGGTTGTCAATATGCAGGGGCCCGACTGCAATGACGGTCACTATGTTTTTTTATTTTTTAATGCTGCAAAAGCAACTTGTTGCAATTGCGGCATGACCGTTGAACGTAAATTTCAACGTTTTATTATCATTGCAACAGTTTACATATTAATTTTGTTTCCTTTTTTAATTATAATGCCATATTACTTTACCATTACTTTAGCATTACTTTACCGTTACGCTGTAGCGTAATGTTTGCGTTCGGCCATAAGTAGGTTGTATTCAATTAATAAAAATTCTACGGCTGTTCCGTGAAATTGAAAAATTAGAAAATTAACTTTGAAACATGTTTTTGATCGGTTATCTACCATTCTAAATAATGTTAAAACTCATGTCACCAATGAATCTACGAAATAAACCCATCTATCAATCGTTTCGAAGGCATCTAGTAAATCTGGTGATTTTTTCGGCAAAATGAGTTTTAAGGAAAATAAAATTTCGTATAAGTCAATACCTACTATTTTGCGAGTATATTCTTTGAAGTATTTTGAACATTTCTTCCAAACGTCATGTTGTCATGACAACATTTGTTGTCAGAGTGCTACCGCTTATTGTGTGAATGCTGTTCTGTGATTGGCCATCAATTGTAACAATAGTAAAACGCGGTCAGCTCCAAATATTTCCACCAGAAAAAGTTTTTTTTTATAGAGAAAAGTGGTTTAGTTGTTTGGATATACCCTATGCTAAACTTGTACAAAGCGTTTTTCGGTTCTAAATCTTCCAGTTATTCTCAAAGTCATAAAAGTTCCAAAAAGCTGAGCATAGCAGACGACACTTTTGACAGTTTCGCGTGAGTTTCGAGGAGAATTCGAAAATGACACTTTATAAATTTACACATTACATTGAAAATCTGTTGCATTTACTAAGTAATATTTTAAAAATAATAGTTAGTAGTGTGCTGAGTTATTTTGAATAAAATTTCAATAAATATGAAAATTAAACATTCAGTTAAGTATTGTGTATCGTATAGGTTATATTCCCTAAATGAAAATACTGTTTTTTGTCTTCAAATAAAATAAAATGGATATCTAGTTATTATGAATTTATGAGTAATTTGTGTAAATAATGTATTATTTGTTATTATTTTTATGTGAAGAAATTCAATAAGGCAATTATTATAATTAAGAATAAGAACAATTAAAGTAAAATAAAGTTGAATTAATTGAATGGGGTTCAAAGAGAAAGAATTGTTTAAAACATTTTTTAATATTATTTTTCTTGGGAATTACAAAAATTGTTGTAACAGCTCTCTAATTTACACGAATTTTTCTTCAAACAATGAAACATTCAGTAAGTTTTTTGTTCATGCAGTGGTACTGAATTAGTCGAGCAATTTCTTTCTCCATTAATTATTATAATATTATTTTGAAACTGTTCGTGTCAAATAAAATTTCTCAATAATATGCAAGCTTTCCTTATTTCTCTTAATATGTAGGAGAAAAAATATTTAAAAAATCGTCTAAATATGAGAGTTGTTACAAAAATTTTCGTAATTCCCGAGAAAAATAACGTTAAAAAATGTTTTAAACAATTCTTTTGCTTGAAAACCCATTCAAAGAATAAAATTCTATTTCAATTTCATTGTTCCCACTTTTAATTATAATAATTGCCTTATTGAATTTCTTCACAAATAATTAATAACAAATAATAAATTATTCACAAAAATTACTCATAAATTTAAAATCATAATAATTAGATATCAATTTCATTTTATTTAACCCTTGTGTTGCCGTTTAATTCAATTTCGGTATTAAAAATTGGTTAAGAATGGTTTCAAATCTATTTTTTCATCATTCTGCTATTATTTTTAATATATTACTTACACGAAATATTAGAAATATTTTTTTAAACTCTCCTCTAATTCTATTTTGCAGAAAAGTTCTTATTTATTATAATAATATGATAGATTTAGTTGCCAATAGTTTGCGAAAAACTTTAGGCCTTTCAAACATGAAAACCTCTTTCTTCCAAAAATATTTATAGACGAGTAGTTTAATAGAAAAAAGTAATGTTTCTCCACTATTTATCTACTTTTTGTAATATTTCAAAATATTCGAATTTTTTGGAAAAAAGTTTAATGCAAAAGTTATTCTTTTCAATAAAATTGAACTTTTTTGCAAAACAACATTTTTTTGTTGGCATGTAACTTAGGAAGAAAAGACATTTAGATACATGTATTAACTTTCAATTTTACGCAATTTTTACAGCGCGATTTTTACAGCTTTTGGCGCTGAAGTGGACATTTTCGCTGAAACTTTGGAGTGATCATTTTAGCCTCAAATTGGACATAACTTTTGCGCGCACTGCGATATTAACTTTATCCACGATAAACTTCTTTGACCCAACATACTGTTTAAAGCAGTCCGGCTACTGGAAAAACTAGTCAAAACTATGTCCTTTATTTTTTTCTGAAATTTGTGATTAAATCCAAAATTTGGCCAGCTTATCAATTAATAAATTAAGTACATATTAAATTTGTATGCTGATAAATATAAATAAAATATTTTTAAATAATAATAAAATGTAAATTTAAATGTTGATTTGACTCGATTCGAGTCAAAGTCATTTTTCACGCTCAACAGTTGGCAGTGCCAGCACATGTCGAGAAAGTAAACATAACCTGCAATAACCCGGCAACAAAATCATTATTTGAAATTTCGTGCGCTTCCCGATCCATTATTTTCATCATATTTTGATGTTTGCTCTACAAAGTTCATACACTTAAAAGTTCAAAAAATGTTTAAAAGGCAATGAACTTCGATGTTGAAAAAAATGGGTATTTGTCTCGTCTTAGACACAACCCGGTATCCTAAGACGGACCCCTTTTTAAAATAAAAAAATTCTCATATATATCCTACATATATATATATATATTTATATATATATATATATATATTTATATATATATACACATATATTTTATATTTATATATAGAAA
>CAKNXH010052868.1:2524-17786 GCA_932178445.1 Andricus quercusramuli
TAATACTTTTTACTCTTAGTATGTAGTAGGTACGAGATCAATCTTTTGTAAATTTTGCGATTGTACGGTAGTTCAATTAACTTCGTGACTAGCGAATACAAATTTCGACGACAATTCATCGACGTTAGCAGTAGAACTAAGTAACAATTTCTACAACAGAGAATCTAATATAGTAAAGCTTCTTACAAATATAATACTTTTTACTCTTAGTATTATGTAGTAGCTAAATGGTTTCTATAGCATTGTATCTGCTACTAGGATTTCTTGCCCAGCACCATCTAACATTTCCAAAACTTCTTTCTCCTTCTCGCTGAGAGCCAAAGGATCTATTTCGTCGACCTCCTGGAAGTTGTCCTGCGTGTTGCTCGCCTCTGAATCTTTCTGCGGTTCGCTCCAAATCACGTCCAACTCACACTGCAATTCGCTCCCTTCCAACTCATTCGTAGTTTCCCTCACGTCCAACATTTCCAGCATGTCATCGGTATCATCAGCTTCGATCAGACTGTCTGAAAGACTAGAGAGAAGAACTTTCTCTCCGTTGCCCAAGTCAACCTCCACATCATCTTCATCATTCTTTGCAGAAGAGGCTCCCATGACCTCCCTTTGTGGTTTACGGGCATAAGCTTTCTTCTTGACGTCCTTGATTTGAGCTATTTTTTTACTTATGTGAGAGTGAACTTTGCCGGCTTCATCGTCGGCTGCATTCGGCGAATACTTTTTCACAGTGACCAAATAGAAACTGTATATGTCTGAAAAGTGTTAAGTATTGTTAATTATTAATTCACGGTGGCCCTTTAAATTAAATAAATAATTCCTGGTCATCTGCGAACATAAGTTGTCTTCATGAAATCTTTGGGTATATTTTTAAATCTTTGGAAAGTCTTTGAAATCCACGAAATTTTTTATATCTTTGTGAAATGTTCAAAATGTTTTTAAATTTTCGTGAATTCATTGAAATCTATTGAAATATTTAAAATCTTGAAATTTCTGTGCAACCTTTGGAAAATATTTTGGAATCTTTCAAAATTTTTGTAAAATCTTTGAAATCTTTAGGAAATTTTCCGTCATCTTTATGAAATCTTCGAATGTATAAAAATCCTTGAAATCTTTATGAAATGTTTGCAATCTTTGAGAAATTTTTGTGAAATCTTTGCAATCTAGTACACGCCGTTTTCATCTTCATCTTCAATGAAATTAAAGTAAATTTTAAACGAAGAAAAAGATGTGTTTTTTTGATAACAAAAAAATTATTTTTTAACGGCATAATTCAATTTTAAACTAAAAAACATAAATTTACAAACCAAAAATATAATATTTCAATTTTCAGTTACAGAAGTATATTTAGAAAAAAACGAGTTTTCAGCGAAATTAAATAATTTTCAACTAAAAATATAAAATTTCAAGCGAAAATGGAATAGTTATATGTTCTGTTAGATAAATTAATGTTGATCCAAAAAGAAACAAATTTTCAACCGAAGAAATTAATTTTCAATCACAATGATGAATTTTCAACCGAAAATATGAATTTTTGACCAAATAGTGTATTTTTCAACCCAAAACATGAATTTTCTCTATCAAAAAATAAAAAAGAATTTTCTACCAAACAGTTTTCTTTTTAGCCAAAGAAATTAATTCTTTAAAAAATAGATTCATTAAATTTTCTACTGAACAGATAATTTTTTAACGAAAAAGATTACATTTCTATCAAAAAAAGTAAAATTTGCCACAAAATTTTCAACTAAAATGATGAATCTTCAATTTTTAAAAAATTTAATTTTCAACCAAATACATGAATTTCAAACTAAAAAGATAAATTTTCCACCAAAAATAAAGTAGGATAATTTTCAGTTCCAAAAATAAATTTTCAAACAAAAAACAAACGATTTGTCAACAAAACTAGAAATAGAATACCTATATAAATTTTCAGTAAAAATATTAATTTCCAATCAAATTAAAGTAAATTTTCAAAGAAATAGTATAATTTTTAACCAAGAAGACTACATTTTTATCAAAAAAGATAAATTATCGACAAAAAATGGAACAGTTACATTTCCAGCTTAGAAAGATAATTCTAAATAAGAGAAAAACAAATTTCAAATCAAAACGATCAATTTTCAACCGATAATATGAATGTTCTTACAAAATCGATGAATTTTTTATCAAAGTACATGAATTTTCAAACAAATATTTTTATTTTTTAAGGAATTTCCAACCAAAAAGATGAATTAGTCACAAAAAAAAATGAAATATTCTCCCACAAAATTGGAATTTTCAACCAAATACAGGAATTTTAAACCAAAAATTTGAATCTTCAACTTAAGAAGATAAATTTTAAACCAAACACGTACGACTTAAATTTTCAGTGAAAATAATTAATTATCACCTGGGAAACATTATTGTCAACAAAAGAATTAAATTTTCAACAAAAGAGGGAGATTTTAACTAGAATGATGAATCATCAACCGAATGAATAAATTTTTAACAAATAATTCCACTTCCAACTAAGTAGTTGAATTTTCTAACAAAAAAGATGAATTCTCAACGAAAAACGTGATATATAATCTTTTGCGATGTAGAATTTTAACAGGTGATAAAGCAGGAGAAATTGTATTCATCCATCAACAAAATCAACACAAAAAATGTTCAACTAAACACTTTTTAAATTAGAAGAGTAATTATTCCGATTTGAGGTAGTTTCTAATCAATGATTGTTATTTCAGGGCGGCCAGTATTTTTCAAAATTTCGTCTCCCGGCATTCTCCCGGTAAATATTCGTGATTTCTCCCAGTCTAGAAAAAAATATGCAATTGACAAATTATTTAATATTACCTCTAACTGCTAGCAGGATTAGAGGATCCAGTTGTTCCTCGGGCATTTTTGTTTGCCGATTGCGGTTACTTCCCCTCCCGGAAATCGTTGTTCTAGTCAAGTAGTCGTATCCGCAGAGGGCTATCAGAATATTTTTTGCGAAAGTAACTTTTCTGGTGTTTGGCACATTTAGAGCTAAACTCCATGCCTGCATTGACAGGTAAAGCCCTCTTCCAATATGAATCTATAAAATGAAAGTTTGAAGCCTGAGTTATTTTTGTAATTTCAAACATTAGGAAGTGACGTAAAAACTGTAGTACACAAAGCAGAAAGCAAACTTCATGTGAATAAAAGTTAAACGTTTCATAAGTCACAATACGACATTGAGAGTAACGATTGACGCGATTTGACGAGTAAACGAAAAATCGTCTTATATGAAAGAATACTCTCACCTGAGAGTTGTCTTCTGTTATATATCCAACTGCTGGAAAATGTCCGCCTCCTTGCGAAGTAGAAGGAGCCTCCATTGTAGCTTTATGGATTGCTACAGAAAAAATCAAAATTAGTTATACGAATTTCTGTATATTTAATGCATAATCACGGTTTTTTGAAATCATAGGTCAAACTATCAAAAACTGAAGTTTAATAGTTGCGAATTCTCTTTTGTTAAAGCTCCTTCGGCTCTAACGAACACATTCTTATCACGAGTCTCGTGAGAAAGAAAGTTTAAAAGCAAGTTTTCAGATCTAATTGGGAAACAATTTTGTTATTAAACATTCTATTGTACCTTGTGTCTTTTTGTTTTATGTAATTTTATTTTTCACGATTAAACAAAAACTACGCGTCTTATCAAAAAATGATTAATAACCAATTTCTAGATCTTTTTTGGGTGGACAACTGTCACTTTCCATGTCCGCAGCTAACCCATCCATATGTTTCTTCGACATTAACCACCATCGATAAAAATCTAAAAAATAAGTCAATAATATCTGAAGCTGTCATTAAATCATTGTTACGTTATTCCCTTCTTTGGAGATCGTTATACTATTTTCAGGGATCACAGCGAGAAAGGAGCTCAAAAAACGGGAAATAGGGTAATTTTCTCACAAAAAAGGGGAAAATAGGGGAAAGATTAAACATTTATTTTTATATGTTCAAAAAAACAAACAATCTTTTTATAAAAAAGTTATATTTTCAAATAATTTTCAATTATTTTGCAATGATTTCTGCCATTGAAGAATTTATTTTTAAAAATTGGATATACTTAGGTCGTTGGAAATCCATTCAGTGATATACAAAAGTCCGAGAACAGAATAAAATTAGTTGAATGCACAATTGTTATATGTTTAACATCGTCTCCATAAATATTTCTTTCTAAAATTTGTCATTTCTTCCTTACTATAATTAATACTTTCAATGTGAATTTAAAAATACACTTTAGTAGAGCGAGGAGAAATGCTAAAATTAACGGATTCGTTTAAGCTGAGGAATAACAATTTGTGGACCGACATCCAAAGAAATGAAGAAAAAAAATTTGAAATTGATTAATATCTTCTGTTCTCTTTTTCAAATGTACAATTTAAACATTCAAAAATGCAAAACAAAATTTTTGCTTTTTTTGGATTTTTTGGAAAATGTATAAACACTTGTTCCTTAGATTGATTCGAACCTGACATCTCTTCAGCTTGACAACAATTTTTTCCCGAAAAAAGCAAAATAATAAAATGATTTGTTTTGTTCAAGCTGCATAAATTTCAGGTTCGACATATTGAACTTTTTTTTTAAATGTGGGCAGATGACTAAATAAAAAAAAAAACATGTTTTGGCACATTTTCAAAAACTTTGTTACAGCGCAAAAAATTTATTTTTAAATTTCGTAATATTTTATATTTTCTGTGAGCTCTATTTGGTAGTGTAGCCACATTTTTAATTTTAAATGAAATTAAATGAAATTATTCGTTGGATAATTCTCTACAACTACAAGCCTCCATAATTTCCCGTCACATTTTTTCAAACCCTAAAAAATTATTTCAAAAACTGAAAAAAGTGTATTTTCCCCATGCATTTTACATGGGAAACTTCAAGTCAAAACCGGCAGCAGTTAAAATCGGAAAAACAAAAATTAAGGATTTCCTTTTTTCGGATTTGGAACAAAATGGGAGGGGGGGGGGGGGATCGTTACCCTTAAAAAAAAAGTGTTTTCGAGCCACCCATCGTTATTTAATCATTTAATATTACAATTTCTAAAACAAATTTAAGCAAGCTGGATGATTTTAAATCGAGGACTCTGTTAAAATATTCTAACAAATGGCAAAGTTTTTCAGTGTTTCCATAAAAAAATTAATCTAAAATTAGAAACGTAATTAATAGTCTGTAAACAAAGACAAAATTAAATATTAAGCTTATAATATGGCGACGATAATAACAATATCTAAGTCGCAATTTAAATTGCGCAACTTTGGAATGCTTCATTTAAATTCAATAATTCTGAGCTTTTTCAAGATTAAAAAATGTGAACGCCGTTATCTCGACAATTTTTTTGAGACCTGAAAAACTAATCTAGTTTATCTCGTATTCAAATCTTAAGAATTCTGAGTTCAAAACTCTTCCGAATAATTAAAGTTTCAATTTCAAACACTAAAGCAATAAAGATTCAAGATTTTGAATTTGATTGTCTTAAAATCGTGCAATTTCGAATTGGAATCGTGGCCAATTTTTAAATATTTTCTAATCGCATGAACAATATTAATTATTGATATGAGGTTCTGAACGATCAAAATTCCACTGAAGTTTACGTTTCAAATGAGTGCAAACACATTTTAAAATGTCTAGTATTTCGCAATTTATTTATTATGTCAACAAACATTTGAATCTTAACGATACAGGTTTATTTTGTATCCATAGTGAGACTGTAATTGCTGAGAGAATTGAATAATTGTGCTTTGATGAATTGAAGTTGAATCAATCAAATAAATGAATAAGCAAAATTATTTGAAGGCCGTGGCTGTGTGTACCGAAATTTCGGTACAAATAGCTGGATTTTTTCGGTACAAATAAGGGGAGTTGGAAAAGGGGCTATTTGTACCGAAATTTCGGTACGTATAGCTTGTTTTTTTCGGTACTCGTAGACACTTCCTTATTTGAAAACATTCCATAATATATTTCAAAATAATACACAATAATATGGGTAAAAATCAGGGACCCGACCGAAACGAAATAAAATACTTTCGTGATTTTTGTTATGTTCCTATACTGCCAAAACTAACTATATTCACTCAAGTTTAGGTTACGTTACTCAAAATATGTACAGACATTGTAACGAAATTTTTTAATTACGCGTAATCATAAAAAATAATTTATTCGAATTCTTATGCGCCTTATGTAAATATTAAAAGCCAGACGTGTAAAATATGACGTTATAAAAATTTCATTTTTAATTTTGTTTCAATCTGTCAAAATGTAATGACAAGGAAACAAAAAAAATCGGTACCTTTTGGATAAAGTAACGTAACGAAAGTTTCGGATGGATCCCTGGTAAAGACAGCTAAACAAAATTTGACATACCCAAGTAAAGATATAGTCTGAAGTGTTTTTCCCAGACCCATCTCATCAGCCAGGATGCCGTTGATTCCATTCTCGTAGAGAGAAATCATCCAGTTCAACCCACGAATTTGATAATCTCGTAATTCTCCAGACTTGATGTAATTTGGCGAGGCCTCGAAGCGAGTCGTAGGCGCGACGGTGACATTGCTTTCAGCAAGCAGTTCTTCATCTTCCTCTTCTTCGGTTTTACTATGTCTGTGATCCGCGGCATCTTTCGCTGATGACCCTCCAGCTGCAGGTGTCTTCGGAGGAGGGAGTCCGGCCTCAGGTTGCTTTCTGGGTCTGCCTGCTTTAACTTTCGAAGGACTCTTGTCCTTCTGGTTATTTGTCATAAAATGCGAGAAAATCTCGGTCTGCTTCAGCAGATAATCAAAACGCTTGCTTCTGTCGGTCTCGATCTTTGTTTCGAAGTCTCCTCCACCTCTCGAAGACGATGTTTCCGCCGAAGAATCATTGGAGTTTTCCCCAGTGTCCCCGGGGGACACGTTTTCGTCAGTTTTAGACATTTTGTACTCGTATTCTTCACTCTTGTCTGATACACTCGCGAACTCTCCACAGGATCACATTCGATGGAAGGATACTTTCAGGTGTAATTGGAATATGAAAATCTTGTGTTATTTTAATTATTTTCGATGCAAAACAGCCCGGCGTTGTTACATTCACACGTTAATAACACAGATTGTCGCCATCTTTGCAACGTCTCCCTCCAAAAGCCTGCGCGTCGCTCGTCTTTGTCGCAATCATGTTTGCCAACCGATTTTTTCTTACGAAACTTTTACTGAATATTTAAAGGAGAACAATAAAAATTACCTTAAGGTGATAAGAGACTTTTCAATATCACTTTCAAATTCAATCTGACGTCACATGCTGTTTTTGTGCAATAATCTGATTGTTTTGATTCAGTATTTTGAGGTTATGTCTTTGCCATTTCTAACGTTATACAGTAAACACGCAAGAGGTTTGTGTTATTTCTTTCGTTAAAGTATAATTATTATGTAAAAAAGTAATAATTTATTTATTTGTGCTTAATATATTTGTCCTATTAACCCAAACCAGATCAAAAATAGTAAAAAGTGACTTCTCATATAACACGCATGCGCAGCTGTCTTATGTTGGCTACATTTACGAATCAAAATTTAAAATAACGAAGTGTGTCGTATTCAAATATTTTCCATAGGTTTGGCCAGTCGTCCCGAAATTTGGGAAAGAATCATCCATCTGCTTTTTCACCTCCCCTATTTGTTCGGGAATACTAGGCGCAGCCTTAAAATAAATGCAATTTCGAACAAGAATTAATAAAATAGTACTCTTAAAATATTAGAATCAACGAAATTTAATTGCAGAATAATCTTGAGCATATTTATCAGCTCAAATATTTAAGAATCTATCTAAAAAAAAAGTGGTGTAACGAAATTTCTCGAAAGTCACGCAATCATTGTTGTTGAAAACCTTATTTGGATTTTCATTACTTAAAGTTGTTTTATACATTAAATTTGAAAAATTTTAAACTTTGTATGAATAAAAGGTTCGTATTCATTAGAGTGGTTTCACCCCTTAACAAAACCTTTCTTTCTATGCAAAAAAAAGGAAAAACCCAAGTTGACACTTTTGTATCACTTCGGCAATAAATAAACATATTTGAAATAGAATTGTTAGTAATTATGTTTAACTTAAAAACAAAAAATTGTTAAGTATTAAAAAGGAGAATTTTTAATAATTCGTATGAAACTCCAATTATTATTTTATTAACATTCCGATTATTATAAAACTATTATTATTCTATTATTTTCATTTATTAAGTAAAAAGTAAAATTTACTTCAGTTTGCACTGACGAATTCAGACGCATTGGAGGGAGACTTTAATTTAACGGATTAAGACGCACTGACCAATGTTAAAGCGTTTGCGCGTTCACGGATTCAGACGCATTGGAGGGAGACTTTAACTGTCACGAATTGAGACGCATTGATCAATGTTAAAAAGTTTGCGTGCTGTCGAATTCAGACGCATTCAAGGGAGACCTTAACTCTCACGGATTAAGGCGCATTGACCAATGTTGAAGCGTTTCACGCGTTGACGGATCCAGGCGAATTAAAGTTCGATTTTAAATCACTCGGATTGAAACGCAATAGCAAACATCGAAACAAATTCGTGCTGACGCATTGAATAGAATTCGCTGACGTCAAACTTGAGCGCTGTATTTGCACGTATAGAAATATTCAAAGTTGAAACTCATCTTCTCGGATTTACACGAATTGACAGACTGGTCCAATGCGTCATTGTCGCAAAGCGGGATTCTCAGGATGTCTCAGTCTTTATAATTCAATTCGTATCAATGCGTTCTTTTTTGCTGGGACATTCTCTTGCACGCTGTTCATTCTGTCAGAATGTCAGGTCCTCTCTGGGCAACATCGGCGTTTCCTTTTGAACACAACATTCATTCTTTAAAAGACACGGTAAATGGTCCAAAAAGCGTTGAAAAACAAATGTCAGAAAATTCACTCATCCGTCTATCTTATCAGTGTCAACCCAAAGATCCTAATCGCTCAAAAATTGTAAATACATTCTGTGAAAATCTCTTCAGTACAAAAACTGAAACTAAATCTGCGCTTCAATTTGAAAATGTTACTTTCTTCGGGCCAAATCCGAAAAACAAGTTTGAAACAGAACAAGAGTTTGCGAGATGTCTGTTTGGCAATCAGGTCTATAGCAGTACCAAATATCTTAGGTCTAAGAAATTTAACGACACCATTGTTCAGTTAAAAAATGGTAAAATCGCTCAAATTACTGGAATAAAAGTTATACCTAATGTTAAGTGTTCGATTGAGCTAAAAGTATTGATCCTCAAACCTTTTTTTGTTGGGGACGTGAAAGTTCACCACATCTGGGAGGTCACTGGAAATGTGGAACTTTCACCCATTGACCTAGCAGAAATCAAGTCAAAGATAGTGGGTCTAGATTTTAAACAAAAGCAGTATGTCTGTATAATCCTTAACAACATTGAAGCACAGTAGTGTGTAATAAAAATTGTTTTTACTTTATTCAATTATGCTTACTTTTTTTATCACCTTTTTCCCGATTGCGAATTATATTTTTCTTTTATTTTTGTTATTTATAAAATATTATTTATGCAGTTTTACGTTTATATGAAGTACTGTAAGTAATTTATTTAAAGAAATTGAATATGTATGCTTCATTACTAACTTTTAATTACAGTTTTATATCGTACATAAAGGTAAGTTAATTATATACATTTCGATTAGATTAAACATAATAATTGTTATTATTTCAAAATTAATATTGATTGGTGAAATTCATTTCCATTAATTGCATTATTACATTCTCATCCTAATGAGAATGTATTGGTTTTATGTAAAATTTGACTTTGTCGGTTTTCATCAAATCTCCACGTTTTGAGGCCCCCGGAGCTAGAAAAAACAATTTGTACCAAGTTGTCTGTCTGTAGGCACGATAACTTTCGAAAAAATGATCAGATTGGATTGAGCTTTGGTACATTTCTTCAAGCCCCCCCAAAAAAGAACAAGTTCATTAGCCAGCTATTTTTGATGAAAATTCAAAAAGTTAGAGTATTTTCAAATTTTTGAAATCATTTTTGTTCTCGAAACATCGAAATTCTATGTACGGCAATTCACAGTACTCAAAAATCTGAACAATTTATCTTCACAACTTTTTCCGATAAAAAGAAAACTATCAGAGTTATAGCATTTTCAAAATAAAAAAAAAACTAAATGAAATCAACATTTTAAGGCAAACAACGTACGACATGAAAAAAAGTCATAGAGAGAAAAACGTTGCTTTTTGCAACCCCTACAAGATTATCATAACAACTTTTTGATTTTTTTTTGAAAAATCCAAAATTTAAATTTTGACAAATTTGTTGTTAATGATTTTTTTCTAGGAAGCGTAGTTTTTGTTTTAATGGTAAAAAATGACATTACAAAATAAACGAAAAATCAAATTTTTACATTTTTTTATGTAGAAAAATTTAAATATAGTTCTCCATGAATAAAAGAAACACTGTTTGACCAGAAACGGAATTTTCGATTGCTGGTAGCATTTTCAGTAAATTAAACCAAAACTGGTTCTTAAGCGTTTTTCTTTGGACTTCAAAAGAGTGTGTACATACATCATCGAGCGCGAAGCGCGAGGTAAATATATTATCGAGTGCGCGATGAGAATGTGCCCGCAAAGCGACTAGAGCCCGCAAAAAGACTATTTTATCTTACTTTATTGACATTATTTAAAATAAATCTGAAGAAACTAATTTTAAAATTCACTCATCAGAACGTATTAAATTGACATCAAATTTTAAGTTTCTCTAATTTTGAACCATACAAGAGTGATTAAATTGACTTCAAATTCCGAGTTTTCTGTATCGAATTAAGAAATATTCATCTGTTCGCAATTTGTAATTGCCAGATGGTATTGAATTGGTCTCAATTTCCGAGTTTTCTGTGTCGAATTAAATAAAATTCATTTGTTTGCAATTTGTACTTGCCACCTGGTATTAAACTGGTGTCAATTTCCGACTTTTCTGTATCGAATTGAATAAAATTCATTTGTTCACAATTTGTACTTGCCAGACGGTATTAAATTGATCTCAGTTTCCGAGTTTTCTGTTTCGAATTGAATAGCATTTATTTGTTCGCAATTTATACGTGCCGGATGGTATAAAATTGACATCAATTTTCGCGGTCGCCAGACGTAATTCAATGGCATTGGTTTGCTCCCAATTATCACTCGCCAAAGAGAATTAAATTGTCTTCAATATTCGACTTTGGCTTACGGTATCAAACAGTATTAACTTGATTTCAATTTTTATCTTCCAATTATAATTAAAATGTATACATTTGTTAGCTGAAATATTCATCACATTAAATGAGATTGAAATGTGACACAATTCAATCACGATAAAAGAAATTAAAATGTATATTTCAAAAACGGAATTGATAAGGTATTCAAAACGTTTGAAATTCGACGATATTTGTTCGCAAATTAATGAAATTCAATTTGCACCTTCTTACCGGGGTTGCTTTTACTAAACAGATAGTCAAGGCCCGTACTACTCTGTTTAGTAAAAGCAACCTAATGAAACTAAACAGCGTCTAGTAGATTTTACCCATCGCGTAGTTATTATTACAATATTTTAGCTTACTAAACGGGAATAGTTGCATCTACTATAAGAGTTCTCTCCGTGTATACTTATTGAACTTCTCTATAATCCTCTTGTATTATTATTTCTTTCACGTGCCAAAACATTTAACCAAAGTAAAGGCGCGTAAACATAATTATAACATTTTCATTCGAAATGCATCAGTGATAAATAAGTATCTTAAATGGCCGAGCCATTCATGAGATATGAAAGAACAAGCTCGTAACTTTGGTCTAATAGTAGTCCAGCATTTATTGTATAGATAGCATTAGTCCACCCCACTTATATATTAGGAATAAGCGCAAAATTCAAAAAGGCTACATTGTCCAATTTCGGCACCTGCATCTATTACTCTCCTTCATTGCTTTTTATTACACTATTGCATAATGTTGATATAATGTTAGGCTTTCTAAAGTATCAGCCAACCAAAACTGTGATATTAAAATCTTTAATAATGTACAATAAAGAAACACTTCGTGAACTTCTCTTTTCAATTACATTCATTGAAAATAAAACTAAACATACTGCAATAAAATAGTTACGACTTTAGTTATTATTAAAATTTTATGTTGAAAAGTCAGTCGCCCCCAAGCAGCACAACAGATATTTCGTATCTACAGTGCAGCGTACGTCACATATAGAGTTCTTAAATTCTCCAGAATTTATATTCAGGTTATATAACCGAGAATATGACAGGATTTAGCAGAATTTAAAAAAATGTAAGAGAATTTAAGAGTTGATGATTTTTAACAATATTTTTATTGTTCACGTTATTTAAATAGTTAAATATAAGTTATTTACTAGCTTAGGCATATTTATAGGAATATAATATATGCAAAACTGGATCTTTTACTTATGATGGACATGGAAGCATTCACCAAAATCATAGCACAATGCACGTACGAACACGATGCACCGCAGTGTCGGCACCTAACCTCACATAAATGCGTACGACTAGCACGGGACGAAGTACGAACTCATTGAAAACTTGACTGAATGCTTAGTTTATATTTAAAATATGTTTTAAGCTTTTTAACATTAAAAATCGTTCTAGTTTAACGAATAAATTACATTTTTTGATTTAATAGAATAAATTCTCATAAATTCTCAGAGAATTTATTTCTCGGTTATATTCTCGGTAATATTCTCGTTCTCGTTACCGTTCTCGAAGTAATATAACCGACTCAGGACTCTAGTCACAGAGGAGAGATTCTCGCAAGCGTTTACCACCACTAACGCTCTCGGGGAGAAAGAGTGGACAAGCGTCTACAGGCACCGTTTCTGCTAGCTTTCTGACTCCGACGCATGCGCGATGAATACTATCACTTGCTTCTTCCAGTCTCCCAGCGCAACAGTGCAAAAACGAGGTTCAAAATAACTTGTAAAAGGCAATTATTAACCGATTTTTTATGTTTGTTTTCAGAAATATTCAGCAATTAATTTTGAAGAGATGCTTGTGGGCTGATTTTGAAATTTTCTTTTTTTTTAACTTTTATGTTAATGCAAAGAGTAAAAAAAGTAGTTTTTTTGGTTTATCTTCGTCAAAAAATTTATTCTATGATCAGCATCACTAGACTTCATTGCTTATATCGAAAAAATAATACTTGGCTATGAGAATTTCTCATCCAATATTTTTTAATTAATTTGATAAACAAATTATATGAACAAATGCCCAATGTGGACATTTAAATGCAGAAAGAAATCGTTCTTTCTCCTAATTTTTCTAAAAACATATCGCCAGTGATGTTTAATAATGAAAAATTATCCTGCGATATTTTTAAATAAATGTTATAAACAAATTATATGAATAAATGCACAGTGTGGACATTTAAAGGTAGAAAGAAATCGTTCTTTCTCTTCATTTTCCTCAAATCATATCACCAGTGATGTTTAATCATGGAAAATCATCCTGCGATATTTTTCAAATAATTTTATAAACAAATTATATGAACAAATGCCCAGTGTGGTCATTTAAAGGCAGAAAGAAATCGTTCTTTCTCTTAATTTTCCCCAAATCATGTCGTATGTGATGTGATTAAAATAATTATAATTTAACCGCATTAATAAATAATAAATTGATCAATAATAAATTTCGTTGAGAATTTGTTTTTGGGTCAGGTAAAACTGAATACAATTTAAATTGTTCCAATGGTAGCCTTCTTCAGTGCATTTCATTAAACTGTAAAGAATGACATAATTTCCTGCAAAAAGGCAAATTTACAATGACTTTGGTTAATATCGCAGTTATAATATCAAATGTAGACCATTTTTTGTCTCTATTTTTAATTCACATGCAATAAAATCTGTTCATAATATCTAGAATACTATATACAATATATTTTTTTTATAAAATTAACTCAAAGGAAGAGCTCTTGTACAACTGCATGTGCCTCTTACAAAAATTCATTAGAAATTTCATCAAAATTTACAAAATTGCATTAAAAATACATTAACAAGATTGAAGGCAATGCCAGATAGCTTCCTAATTTCGCGCGGGCGCAATGAATAAGTTCTGTCAGAGTGCTATCACTTGCTCCTTCCAGTGTTCAGCGTAGTTGCATGTTACGTATAGGATACATACAGGTTACATATAGATTGTGTATACATTTAGTGCAGTTAATTTAGCACAGTTTTATTGCTAATATTTTGTCTGTCAATTATTACACTCTAAACAGTTATGATGCAAAATAATTGTATTTAGTATGATGTAAGTTACATATATGTTACATATAGATTACATGGAGGTTATGTATGCCGTTAGTTCAGTTAGTTTAGCACAATTATATTTGGAATATTTTGTTTGTAAATTATTATACTCTGAATAGTTATGATGCAAAAGGCTTTTATTGATAATAATCTAGACAATTTTGTACTGCTTTAAACCTTGGCAGAATAATTTTTCAAAGTGCAACAGCGAACATAACCTCTTCTGGATCTCTAAACTTACAATCAACCTATGAGATGAATCGGAGTCAAATTAACGAAGATACAGCGGTTTATGCAACCGCGTCTCTAACATGACTTAGCGTACTGTATATTTAGTTAGTGTAGAGCAGAGGTCGGCAGCGAGGGGAAATTTCTCAAGTCCAGCTCTTTTAACACATGTCGACTTTAGACATCATAAATGATAGCACCATCCTTTATGGACCTGGCATCGATGATTCAGTATGAGGTAAACCGACAAAACTCGTTAATGAACGTTTTATTCCAAATTTTTTAGTTTTCAAAACTTTAAAGCGTTTTTCCCACAACTCACGTTTCCAAAGTCGGTGTCCCTCATAACTTGAAAACTACTGCACCGATCCTTTTGAAATTTGGAACACTATTTCTTTATATAATTTACGAGGTAACGCTGGAGAGTTTTTTTCAAATTTGTTAATATTTTTTATTTCACAATAACAAATTAGCCGATTTTTTTCGCAAAAATCGCGTTTTTCACTGCAAAGTGTTCCCAAAAAGTGAAACATTGAAATTTTGAAAAACCCTCCTAGCGTTACCTCGTAAATTATATACAGAAATAGAGTTCCAAATTTCAAAAGGATCGGTGCAGTAGTTACCGCAATTCAACTTTTTTTTCGAGACACTTCCAAATAATGCTGCCATTGCCGTATTTTTAAATATCTCTTCATGGAAATTGTACACAATATTCTTCGAATGTTATGCTTTAATGTACTATTACC
>CAKNXH010052868.1:20551-31632 GCA_932178445.1 Andricus quercusramuli
ATTTGTTTATGAAATTTATTTAAAAATATCGCAGGATAATTTTCCATTATTAAATATCACAGACGACATGATTTGAGGAAAATTAAGAGAAAGAACGATTTCTGTCTGCCTTTAAATGTCCACACTGGGCATTTGTTCATATAATTTGTTTATCCAATTAATTAAAAAATATCGGACGAGAAATTCTCATATCCAAGTATTATTTTTCCGATAAAAGCAATGAAGTCTAGCGATGCTGATCATAGAATAAATTTTTTGACGAAGATAAACAAAAAAAACGACTTGTTACTCTTTGCATTAACATAAAAGTTAAAAAAAAAAAAGAAAATTTCAAAATCAGCCCACAAGCATCTTTTCAAAATTGATTGCTGAATATTTCTAAAAACAAACATCAAAAATCGGTTAATAATTGCCTTTTACAACATCACTGTTACGCTGGGAGACTGGAAGAAGCAAGTGATAGTATTCATTGCGCATGCGTCGGAGTCAGAAAGCTAGCAGAAACGGTGCCTGTAGACGCTTGTAAAGAGTGGTGGACGCTGGACATATGTTCCCGCTTCAACATGTGATATAGGAGAAACAGGGAATGATCTGCCACAGCTTCGGTGGCGTAATTAGTTAACGCTGCATTCATGTATAGTGGCGTTCCTGGTTAAAATCCAAGCTGAGGGAGACTTTCTCGTTTCTCAAAAAATAGTAGGCCAGTAATCAGCGCTATTCAGTATTAACCATAAAAAGTAATTATTACCCTGGCCAACAAAATAGCAACAATGTTTAAATTTATATTCTGGGGAGATGCAGACCCTCTTCATCATGTGATGTAGGAGAAACATGGAATGATCTGCCACAGCTTCGGTGGCGTCATTGGTTAACGCTCTATTCATGTATAGTGGCGTTCCCGGTTCCGATATGAGCTGAGGGAACAAAATAACATCATTGCTTAAATTTGTATTCTGATTAGATGAAAATTCTTCAGACTGAAGTATTCATTAAAAAAGAGTTTCACCAGATAAAGAGATGAAGACCCGCGTCACCAAGTGATATAGGGGAAACAAAAAATGATCAGCCACAGCCTCGGTGGCGTAATTTATTAACGCTCCACTCATGTGTAGTGGCATTCCCGGTTCAAATCCGGGCTAAGGAAGACTTTTTCACGGTTTTTTTTAAAATAGTAAACCAGTAATCGACGCTATTTAGTATTTAGCATGAACAAAAATTAATAATCTGGTGAACAAAATAACATCATTGTTTAAATTTATAATCTGATTCTGTGAAAATTATTCAGGCTGAAGTATTCATTAAAGAATGAGTTTCACAAGGTAAACAAATTCCCATCTGCGTCACCATGTGATCCTCTTCTAAAAAGTTCATTGAGTCAAGTCGAAATATCGTAACGCCTATTCCCGCACTTCTGATTCGTTGCTCAAGTATCGATTTCGACAATCGATATTTACCGCGCGGCGATGCATGCGCATTTGAGGGGCACGAATTGGGAACACTGCAGTGGATAAAGCGACAGTTGAGAAGCACGCGCACATGTAGTCTTCTAAAGAGTTTAAGTGCTCGGAGAATTTCTCACGAGCATGAGAATATGCTCGACCTTTATGTGCTTTTAGAATTTAATGAGCATTTTTGAGCATTTTGAATTAGGATTTAAACAATCGTATTTTCTACTTTCATCAATAATAATTACATTGTTTAAATTTCGCGGGAAAATGCATCGCTTTAAATTCAAATCAAAACATTAATTTTCTATCAAAAAGACTCATTTTGAACAAATCACACGAATTTTCGTCTAAAAAAAATCAATTTTCAACAAAAATTAGAACAGTTGAAATGTCAGAAAAATAAATATTCAACAGAAAAAAAAATTTCAACAAGATATTTTTTTTTTAATTGAAACAAATTATTTTTTAACAAAGAACGTAACAATTAAATTTTTAGTTGGGACAATCAATTTTCAATCAAAAAAATGAATTCTCAACAAAATAATTCAATCTGAAAATAAAAAAGATAAATTTACAAACCAAACATATAATATTTAAAATTTGCAGTTAGAGAAGAATATTTAAAAAAAAACGAGTTTTCAGTAAAATTAATTAATTTTTAACTGAAAATATAAATTTTCAAGCGAAAATGGAATTGTTACATCTTCAGTTGAAAAAAAAAATTAATTTTCAACTGAAAAGAAATAAACTTTCAATCAAAGAAATTAATTTTTAATCGCAATGATGAATTTTTCAAACAAAAATATTAAATTTTGACCAAATAGTAGACTTTTCAATCCAAAAGATGAATTTTCTATCAACAAAAAAAACGAATTTTCAACTACATAGTTTTTTCCCAATGAAAGAAATGAATTCTTAACAAAAAATAGATCAGTTCAAGTGATTTTTCAACTAAAATGATGAATCTTCAATTTAAAAATTTAATTTTGAACCAAATACATTGATTTTCAAAAAATAGTTCAATTTTCACCGAAAAAATTAATCTTCAATAAAATTAAAGTAAATTTTAAACGAAATAGTATAATTTTCAACTAAGAAAAAATGTGTTTTTTTGATAACAACAAAATTATTTTTTAACGACATAATTCAATTTTAAACTAAAAAAGATAATTTTACAAACCAAAAATATAATATTTCAGTTTTCAGTTACAGAAGTATATTTAGAAAAAACGAGTTTTCAGCGAAATTAATTAATTTTCAACTAAAAATATAAATTTTCAAGCGAAAATGGAATAGTTATATCTTCTGTTAAAAAAATTCACTTTCATCCAAAAAGAAACAAATTTTCAACCGAAGAAATTAATTTTCAATCACAATGATGAATTTTCAACCGAAAATACGAATTTTTGACCAAATAGTGGATTTTTCAACCCAAAACATGAATTTTCTCTATCAACAAATAAAAAAGAATTTTCAACCAAATAGTTTTCTTTTTAGCCAAAGAAATTAATTCTTAAAAAAATAGATTCATTAAATTTTCTACTGAGCAGAAAATTTTTTAACGAAAAAGATTACACTTCTATCAAAAAAAGTAAATTTGCCACAAAAAATGGAATAGTTAAAGTGAATTTTCAACTAAAATGATGAATCTTCAATTTAAAAAAATTAATTTTCAACCAAATACATGAATTTCAAACTAAACAGATACATTTTCCACCAAAAATTAAATAGGATAATTTTCAGTTCCTAAAATAAATTTTCAAACAAAAAAACAAACGAATTGTCAACAAAACTGTTAAATTTTCAACCAAAAAGGTGAAATTTCGACTAATGAGAGTACTCTTCTACCAAAAAAGACGGATTTTCAACAAATAGTTTAATTTTAACCTAAAACAGATAAATTTTCCATTAAAAATAAAATACCTATTTAAATTTTCAGTAAAAATATTAATTTCCGATCAAATTAAAGTAAATTTTCAACGAAATAGTGTAATTTTTAACCAAGAAGACTACACTTTTATCAAAAAAGGTAAATTATCGACAAAAAATGGAACAGTTATATTTCCAGCTTAAAGAATTAATTCTAAATAAGAAAAAAAACAAATTTCCAATCAAAGCGATCAATTTTCAACCGATAATATGAATTTTCTTACAAAATAGATGAATTTTTTAACAAAGTACATGAATTTACAAACAAATATTTTAATTTTTTAAGGAATTTCCAACCAAAAAGATGAATTAGTCACCAAAAAGAAATGAAATATTCTCCCACAAAATTTGAATTTTCAGCAAAATACAGGAATTTTAAACCAAAAATTTGAATCTTCAACTTAAGAAGATAAATTTTAAACCAAACATGTACGAGTTAAATTTTCAGTTAAAATAATTAATTATCATCTAGGAAACATTATTGTCAACAAAAGAATTACTTTTTCAACAAAAGAGGGAGATTTTAACTAGAATGATGAATCATCAACCGAATAAATAAATGTTCAACAAAGTAGTTCCACTTCCAACTAAGTAGTTGAATTTTCTACTAAAAAATATGAATTCTCAACGAAAAACGTGATATATTATATTTCAACCACAAAGAGGATTTTGATTTTATACCAAAAATAGTTGAATTCAAACGAAAAACATGGATTTTCTACAAAATGGTTTGAATCCTCAACCAAAACAGATTAATTTTCAACCAAATAGTGGGGATTTTTAACCATAATAATAAAATTAATTACAACTTCAATTTATCGAAAATTCCCTAAATCTGTCAGGTTTTTCCTGACATTCTCTGACTTTCTGGAATTACCTGACCAGTAGCAAGTCTGTAATTTAAAAAAAGTATATATTCATTTCACTCTAGAATGTTTTTGTAAAAATATATGTATTAATTATGATATATATTTGTTTAGGCAATAAATCCTTTAAATTCTCTTAAATGCTCTATAAATGCTATATTGAGCGTGAATGCTGAGCATATTCTCGGGAGCATTTGCTCAACATAAATTCTTGAGCATTTAAGAACTCTACACACGTGTCGTTTAAACAAGCGTCTAGGGATAGAGTATTTCCACTTGTGACGTCATTTCAAAATGTCCGAACACTCCAGGGAAAACATTGCATTGTATACATAGCGCCGCGTGTATTATCTTAGTTAAAGAATTGTGTTTATCGGCAAATTAAAAATGTCTAGGGAATACTTTTTGAGTTTATCTGGTGAAGTGAAGGTCCGTTATTATAATAAACTAAGTGCAATTGACAATGTAGATCCCTACGCTCTGAAAAGTGAGGAATTTTCCACAAGTATTAGTGATGTACCTGTAGTGAGTGAGTTCAATCTTGTATCGTATAAGAAGTATAAGAAACTTGTCAGGAAAAATTGATTGACCCACTTATATGTTGCCATACATGAGTCGAACAAAAGTTGCAGCGAATTGTAACCGGAAGGCTGTTGGACTCGAGCTCTAACCTCAAAATCTTATCACCTCACTTTACTGAATAAATTATTATTATTATTATTATTATAGATTAGCAGTTCGAACTCGAAAGTTCATTGCCTCATCTACCCGAAACCGCCACACATCTCTATCCTGTGCATCCTCCATCCAGTTTAAGCAATTATGTCCTAGTTCTTTTAAATCATCCCTTACATTTTTCTCCCATCTGTTTCTCGGTCTGCCTAAGGGTCTCTTACCAATCAGTCTCCCTCTTAAAACTTGCGCCACTGTTCTTTCATTTCCCATTCTTGCTACATGACCCGCCCATCTTAATTTACGCGCTTTCATTACTCTATTAATGTTTGCTGACCCGTAGAGAGCATGCAGCTCATCATTATGCAGTTTTCTCCATTCACCTGTCTCTTCGTCCCTTTTTGGACCATAAATTTTTCTAAGTACTTTATTCTCAAAAACTCTAAACCTATTCTCCTCCCCTTTCATCAGCGCCCACGTTTCACACCCTTACATGACGACCGGCATTATTATCGTTTTGTAGATTCTTACTTTGATGTTTCTAGATAGCAATCGCGATTTTAACAGTGTGTTTGCTGCATAATAGCACCCATTGCCAGCGTGCAGCCGCGCGTTGATTTCCGTTTTAATCTTATTTTCACTAGTTATGATAGACCCGAGGTATTTAAACTCGCTAAACCTTTCAAATTTCATATTTCCAGCCATTAGATCCCCGTCTTGATTATTTTGTTCGGATCTGCCGACGGTCATATGTTTTGTCTTCGATTCGCTAACTTCCAAGCCAATATCTTTGGCTTTTGTGATCAAGATTTCTGCATTTTTAGCTACCGTTTCTTTATCATCCCCTAGTAAGTCGAGATCATCCGCATATCCAAGAATTTGTATTACCCCATTAAGGGTAGCACCGGTCGGATTCGCCTGCACTTGCCTAACCACGTATTCCAAAACTAAGTTAAAAAGGACGCACGAAAGTGCATCGCCCTGTTTCAGGCCATCGCGAATCGAAAACTCTTCAGATAAACTACCATTTACGCGTATTCTACCCCTACTGCCGCTTAAGCAAATTTCGATAAGTCTAACCAATTTTCTTGGTACACCCAAGAACTCTAGGATCCAGTACATTCGTGCGCGTATAATAGAGTCGTAAGCTTTTTTGAAATCGATAAATAGCTGATGCACTACTTCTTTGAATTCCCATTTTTTTTCTAGCAGTTGTTTAATTGTGAACATTCGATCGCTTGTAGGTCGGTTTCGGCGGAATCCACACTGGTAATCCCCTATGATTACCTCGGCAAAAGGAGCACGAAGGTACAAGTGAAATTCCCCGATAATTGTTACAGTCAGTTTTATCGCCTTTTTTAAAGATGGGAATAACGATAGAGGTATTCCATTCTTCAAGTATGCGTTCTGTTTTCCAAACTGCGCGTATTAATTTAAAAATTTGTCTTGTGAGGCAAGGGCCTTCATTTTTTATCAGTTCTGACGGTAGGTCGTCAATGCCCGCGGCTTTGTTATTTTTCAACTTCTTTACAGCCATTTCTATTTCTATATACGCAGGATCATCAATTAATAGATCAGCAGTGTGGATTTCGCCGAGATTACCTTCAACGGGGGCTTCGCGTACATTGAATAGTTTATTGAAATAGTCTTTCCATAAATTCAGTCTCTCTGTCGCATCGGCTACTAGATTGCCATTTTCGTCCCTCATTACTTCCGTTCTACTTTGAAAGCCTTTCCTTATAAAATTGATTCCCCTGTACATCTCGCGCGGGTTATTCTGTTTATTATGCGTTTCTATTGCTAGTATTTTATTCTTTTCCCAATCCCTTTTCTTGGATCTATAAAGCCTTCTTGTACTTTTACTAATCTCGAGATACTTCTTATGTGTTTGATCGCACTTATTTTGTAAACTACTTAGTCTGGCTTTCCGACGTTTTTAAAACCAGAGTTTGCACTCTTCGTCAAACCATGGTTGCTGTTTTGAACTTATCTATATTGAAACGAACTGTTGGCTCTGTGCGGCTTGTTTTCTTAGTATAGTTTGTATGACGTCTTCTGTCAATTAGAACGTGATCAATCTGATTGTGAGTGTTATCATCTGGTGATCTCCAGGTGGCCTTATGTATATTTTTATGCTTGAAATATGTGCTTTTGACAACGAGGTTCTTTGAAGCTGCAAAGTTTATTACTCTAGTTCCATTGTCGTTACTGACGTCATGCAAACTTTCTGATCCTATTGTAGGCCTATACATCGGTTCTTTTCCAATTTTCGCGTTGAAATCTCCCAATACTATTTTTGCGTCAAAAGTTGAGAACTTGTCAAAAACCTGCTCGATTGTTTCGTAAAAGAGATCCTTAGTGTCTTCGTCTCTGTCCTCGGTGGGGCAGTGCACATTGATTAATACCTGTTTGTTGAAAACACCCTTCAGTACAATGTATGATAAACGATCGTTAATGAATTGCATGTCGATAACCGCTTGCGAGATTCGTTTATTAATAAGAAAACCGGTCCCCAGTGTGCGCCCCTTACCTCCCCCAAAGTGAAAAGTATAGTTATCCTTAGAAATTGACCCGAAATCTCCCGGCCAGCAGGTTTCTTGAAGTGCTATTAAGTCAGTTCTGTATTCATTTGCTATCTCAATGAGTTCGCTAAATCCGCCAGTATATAGACTACGCGCGTTTAGAGTTCCCACCCTTAGATCTTTAACTGTAGTTTTTTGTTTTTGCAAGTTAGCCATGGTAGTTTCAAGATAATCCGCACGTTAGGATCCTATTCCGATCGTAGGTGAGTCCACTGTTCCAGGAGTGATAACCCCCATACCTCCCTAGGTCTAAGTATGGGAGCTTTCCGACTCTGACAACGACCATGTCAACTTGTCGTCAGACACATTACAGTTTCATCCTCGTATCCTAACGTACCCCTGCAAGGCAGCGCGCCTACTGGCATCAATACCCCTTTGGCCCTATACAGGCGAATCATTCCACACATCCCTTGCGGGCAGTGTCATCGCTGCGGTGTCCAATGGGCAGCAGGATTTTTCCCTTACAAGATTTTTAGTTTTGGTTCGGGTAGTGTTTCTAGGTGGATACACGCTGCACCTCGGCCTGCCAGGCCCCACCCATTGCGTATGAACGTGAATGGGTGGGTCCTCCCAAGCCATGATCATCGTGTTTTCTACCAGTGCTAGGCCAACATCTTAGGCTGGGCTCACCACACCCACGACTGGTTCCTATCGGCTGTCCGCGGCTGTTTATTCTTGTATTCGCAGCTAACCTGAGGGGCTGTTCAGCCTAACGGGCCGTTCCTCTATCCGCAACCCGAGGACGCGCTGCGTAGTGGTGACACTGGAACTACATCATTTTTAAACACTGATCAGTACACCTTTAAATTAGAGTATGTATGCATAGGGAGAAACTGTTTAATTTAATAACTTTTCCATGAAATTAAATTTTCGCATGGTAACTTCAACTAACCTCAACATTCAAAACTTTTGTATTACGCAAAAATGATCAGAGTAAACACTTTTTCCTACTGTGTTTGCACTTTTATTTAAAACCATAGTACCGATAAGTATTTTAAAAATATTTAATGCTAGTATTTATTGAGTAAAATGAGGCAATTGCATTTGGAGGTTATATAACGTGATTACTTCAGCCTTGTGTAAAATGTATCTAATTTATCTTACCTGATATAAAATGGTTTGAGCAAATTGTTGCATTTCTTATCAGCGACTCACTTAAAGGACCAGGTTTAATCGCACTTATGCATTTTTCACGTCTTTTTTCAATAACTCTATTTTTTTCTGCAAAGTGTACACTGTAAAAAAAAAGTCGTAACTTCACCACTGCGTTTTTGTGATCATACCAAAACTTGTAAAATTACTTCCTTCATAGTTGTGAACTTCCTAGTTTTAAATGAAAAACATCACTTTCAATGAAGTAGTTCCACAAGATTTTGTGAATTTAACTCTTTAAAAGTAGGTAAGAATTGGATTCTCATTGGACTCTCTGGCAGTCCAATTCTTACCTACTTTTAAACAGGTGAATTCACAATATCTTGTGAAACTACTTCATTGAAAGTGATGTTATCCGTTTGAAACTAGTAAGTTCACAACTATGAAGGAAGTAATTTTACAAGTTTTGGCAAGATTACAAAAACGCAGTGGTAAAGTTACAACATTTTTTTACAGTGTATGCCTCACCCGGTCTGGCATGCTGTTTGTTTGTTTCTTTTCTAATAGCTGGAATTTGATGAAATAATATGCCATGGTCCCTTGCTTTGTTCTTCGTACAACCCACAATAAAACACGAAAGTACCATTTTCTTGAAATAAAGAATTAATTGATCCTCGAAAAGTATAATATTACATGGGATTCAATGTAGAAAGCACGAGTGCTCTCCCTGGCGTGTTCGGCCATTTTGAAATTGTATGGCTTAATGGAAATACTCTATACGCCTGCAACTTTCCTTCCTGATTGCGCGCTTGCGCGTGACTGGCGCCGATTTCAAATGCTTGGCTCACCTCCTCTATCGGTGCCCTCGGCTTGCGTCCGGCAGGTTTATAAATGTATGTCAAATAATTTACAGAATACATTAATTGCACTTTTCAATCATGAAATGTACGATTATAGCAACAGCTTACATAAAAAAAATGAAATTAATGAAACCTTTCAAAATTCAAATATGATTAACAAGTTTTAAAAAAATACAAAGATAAGATTTTACTTTGAAAATGCAACTCCTTGGTTGAAAAGTGAACAGCTTTTTTTTAATTTACTTTTTTGGAGATGAAAATCAATTTTTTTAACTGACAATTTATCTGTTAGGCTGAAAATTAACAGTTCTTGAAATTTAATATTTTTGGGTAAAAAATTCAAACAATTTAGTAAAAACTCAACTGTTTTCTAGGAGATTCGGTGTTTTTTTTTTAACGAAAATTAAACTCTTCAATGGCATTCACAGGTATTGCTGCGATATTACTTCCTCATAGAAAAACTGTACATAAGACTTTCGTTATGCCAGTTCCTCTGTTCTCCGATTCTGTTTCACGTATAAAAAGCCAATCTAAAGATCTACACGATCTAAATCTAAAGATGCACAATACTTGCGACAAGTTGATGTCTTTATTTGGGACGAAGCTCCAATGGCCCCTAGGTATGCTTTGGAATTGACAGATCGTACACTACGTGATTTTGTGAATGTTGATTTGCCATTTGGTGGGAAAATTATTATTTTAGGAGGAGATTTTAGACAATTACAGCCTGTACAAACTCATGCAACTCGCAGTGAGTTGGTAAACTTATGAATTAAATTCAGTTCACTTTGGAAAAATTTTTTCTTATTGTCATTGACAGAGAATATGCGTACTCTGCCTGGGCAACAAGAATTTGCTAGGTATTTATTGTCCGTTGGAGATGGCAGTTCAATAAGATTATACAAGAACGAAGATTTGGAGATATATCAAAGATAACTACATTGTCAGCACGAAATGTTGATGTCGAGGAAATCAATTCCAGAGTAGTTGAGCTATTAGACAAAAATACAGAACGACTTTATACCAGTGTTGATAGTGTTGAAAACTGTGATAATGGGGATATCACCGACGCAAAACTGCCAGAATATTTAAACACATTGAATCCACCAAATATTCCACCGCATGATTTAAGATTAAGAAATAATTGCATTGTTATGCTAATTCGTAACCTTAGTATTGACGAAGGTCTTTATAACGGGACGCGCTTGCAATTATGTACTAGAGCTTGCAAATAATCTTTTGCGATGTAGAATTTTAACAGGTGATAAAGCAGGAGAAATTGTATTCATCCATCGTATCACACTGTACTGTGAAGATGTTTATCCATTTACTTTCAAACGTAGCCAATTTCCAATAAAATTGGCATTTGCAATGACTATTAACAAAAGTCAGGGACAAACTTTCGATAACATCGGAGTAGATCTTCGTATAGATGTATTTAATCATGGACAATTGTATGTGGCGTTTTCGGGAGTTAGGTCTGGGCAAGCATTACGGATTTTCTTAGGAGAACAACGCCAAAGTGATTTGGTTAAAAATTATGTGTTCACAGAATTGTTTAAATAGATTATAGTTTGAATACGATATATGGGGCATTATTTCTCAACTGCCCCAACTTTAAAAGTCATGTTC